>MPUH01000329.1:0-66080 GCA_001970955.1 Stentor coeruleus | reverse complement strand
GTTTTTTTCATGAATTTGGCTTAAATATTTAAAGGGAATTTTTTTTATTATTAGTTTATTAGGGTATATGATTAGGTTAATTATAAGGATTAATTGTTTTTGATTAGGAGAATTTGCTTTTTTAAGATTAAGATAGGGTTTGATGATGTAGGTTATATAAGATGATACCATTTTGGAAGTGTGAGATAATGAAACTAATATTTTTTTTAACTTCCAATAAACCCATTTTACATCAAAACTATAAGAAATATTATAAAAATGGAACTACAGAAGTATTGGAATATGGTCAGATCCTGTAGTACTTTCTCCATAGTCGACAATGAGTTTTTACAAGATATAACCGATGAGCATCATACAACAATAGATGATGAGTTTATAATTTCAAAGCAATTAGCTATAAAAATATATACATTCTCATTAGAACATATAAAAAACTCAAGATCTAATACAACCCAGCACCCTGAGTTAAAAATCTTATTAGACTTTGCTGTTCTAATAAATGGAGAATTAGGATTAGCTTGGAATCTAAAAAAGCAGAATTTCCTTATCCATAATGCTAATGACGATATTCATATAAATACCCTCAGTGTTAAATTGCATAGAAAAGCAGCAGTTGCATGGGAATATAGAAAATTCCTTATTCGGCAAGTAGGGATTATAGAAAACGAGTTTACAATACTTAATGACCTTGCTGAGTTACATAAGCAAAATTACTACCTTTGGGAATATAGACAATGGTTATTCCAAAACTATCTACCCGACGATAAAAAGCAAACAGAAATCGATTTTCTAATAAAATACTGTGAAAGCCATCCAAGTGATTCTTCAAGTTTTCACTGTTTAAGCGAATACTTCAAACAAACCAATCAAAATTTCTTAGCTTATTCCTGGATCAGTGCCTTATGCCAAAAATACTACGGACCAAACGGCCTTTATACTGAAAAATCCCCTCCAGGTTATGAAACCCTAAACTTATTTCGGGCAAAATTTCGTCCTTCTACCTCTTTAGACTCCACATATTTCCAAGAGCAACAAATACTAAACCGTAACACAAAATACCTTTACTTTCCTCCTAAAATCTTCAATTCTAATCACAACTTATAAAAAAAAACTATATTTCTATAACAAATAATCTTAAACTAAACTCCTGATTTCTCCAGTTTTTTCGTATAGATTTCTCTTGACTTATTTTGGAATTCCTCCAAAGTTAAAGGCTGTTCTTCAATATCCCCTTCTTCAAACAAATTCTCACTATGCAACAAATTTTCTAATAAATCCGGAAGTTTTTTATCATCATGTTTCTCTACAGCATCTTCAACCCCACTAACAATCGGTACTTTAGCCCCTTTTTCATAAGCTAAATGAGTCAATAAACTACTCAAATACTCTTCAAGTTCTCCAAGATATTGTTCAACATTTTGTTCATTAACAACAAATCCTTCATCTTTTGTAAGTTTTTTATTGAACTCTAATGTAAACTGACATTCTTCAAATTCTTTAAGCATTTCTTCAACAGGTTCTTGTATTGAACTTATTTCTTGTTTTAAACTTTCTATAGCTGCAAGAGTTGTCGCATGTTCTTGGTTAAGTTCTTGTATTTGATTATTAAGCTCAGAAGCTACGGCGATATTTGAAGATTTTTCTTGATCTAAAAGGTTTCTTAGTTGTTCATAATGTTTACTTAAATATTGATATCGTTCTTCAAGAGCATCAAGTTCAGTGTTAAGACTATTGACATAACTATAAAGAGTATAATGTTGTTCTTCACTTTTAATAAAAGCTGTGACAATTTCATCAATGTCTTCAATACCAGTAGCTTCTCTTATTTGATTAAAAGCATCTGATAAGATTTTTATGTTTTTATGATACTGATCTACTATTGCTTTACGCTCTTTACATGCTTGGACCCACTTTTTGTATAGAGCCTCTAAGACTTTATGTGGGTCTACAGCATCTTCATTACCAGTCTGCCCACCTGGGCTTATTAAAGTGTTAGCTATTTCTTTAACTGCTGCATTTTGCTTTTTACGATCATCTTCAATCACACTTTGCATCATTGAAAACTGGTTCTGAAGCACGGCTATTTCTTCTTCAGCTTTAGCTTTCAGTTTTAACATCTTCATCTTGTATTTTTCTTCTATTTTCGCCCCATCCACATGTTCTCTATTGCATTTTTCAGCTTCTTTGGCTTTTTCTCCAAGTTCTTTTTCCATGCTTTGGAACATTTCTAGGTATGCTTTTTTTTCTCTTCGAAGTACGTTTATGGCTTCTCGTAAGTCTTTGTTTTTAGCTTGGATGTCGTTTAACTTGACCATTTCTTTCTGAAGATTGTTTTCAAGGGTTTTTATTTTGAGTTCGAGTTTTTTTTCTTCTTTTACTGATGGCAGTTTGGCTTGGAGCTCATCTTTTTTCTGCTTGACTTCGGTTGACATGTTCTTGACTTGTTCGTCTAGACTTGCGTTCCTTCGCCTTTGTTGTTCAAGTTTATGAGTAAAATTATCCACTTCACGTTGAAGACGATCTGATTCACTTTCTAGTAACCGTGACTTTCCTAAAGACAAGTCTCTAGACATTTTTATATCATTTGAATTTTGATCATGAAATTTATAGGAAAAAGGTTGGATTGTAAGGTTTAGATTAGAATGTTGTAGATTTAGATTTAAATGTTTATATAATAAAATTTTTTATATTGAAATGCTAAAAAGGTATTATATTATGGGTTATATAGAAATAAGTATTTAATTTTCGTGATAACGTGTATAAAAATATGAGGTTTATTATTAAGCATAAAAGAGTAAAAATTGCACAAGATATCGATGAAAACATATTGGTTTTAGATTTAAAAGTCCTTATAAGCCAAAAAATGGGCCTAGAACCTGATGCATTTCAACTGATTTCAGGTATAGAAAATTCTCCAATTGTCTTAACAGAGACAAGTACTATTAGATCTTTTAGTTTATCTGAAGGGTCTATTATAGAAATCAATGTTTTGAATGAGGAAAAAAAAGTTACAAGAAGAGGTAATCGTATTAGATCATATATTGAATCTTTAGGATTAGATGAAAATTTACCATCAAGGGATTCAAATCCTTTACAAGTTGCAATTGAAGCTTGTAAGAGGAATTCTTTAAAAGAACTTGCTAGGATTATTGAAATATTTGAACAGACTAACCCTGGAGAACCTGATTTGATGAATCAGTGTCATGGAAGTTTGTGGACACCTTTACATTATGCTTGTAATTATGGAAATAGTGAGATCGTAGCATATTTGATCAGCAGAAAAGTTAATGTTAATAGAGTTACTCTAGATGAATGGACACCATTACAACTTGCTTGTTATATCCAGCATATCTCTTGTGTAAGAGAACTTCTTTCATATACTAATCTTCAAATCAACAAAATGACGCGTTTTCGAGGTGCAGGCCTTCATTTAGCTTGTGAAGCTGGGAACTCTGAGATTGTATCTCTACTTTTAGAAAATGGGGCAATGGTAACTTTATCTGACCCAATCAATGATACCCCATTTGATAAAACCAACAATGATGAAATACTTAAAATGCTTGCAATTGCTGTTGGTGCTGAGGAACTTAAAAAAAGCAAAAATACCCTTCCTGAAAATAAATATGCAACAGTTTGGATAATCAGTAACATATCAATACATGGCCGATCTGTATTTATACATCTTGATCCTCAGAATCAGCATTTAGCTAGATATACAAATGAGGCTGAATATATAAAGAAATCTGAAACAGAGTTTACAATAAGACTTCGGGATATTCAGAATGTATTTTATGAAGAAAATAAAGCAACAAAAGAATATTTTTTTGTGGTTGAAACATCTTTTAGCTCAGATAGATATTATTGTAAAGATCAAAGATCTGCTAATGATTGGCTTTTAGCTTTGAAAAATGCTGCTAATTATTATATGATGCAAAGTAGTAGTAATACAAGTAAACCTCTTGAGAAGGTAGAGATAAAAAAGGTTAATGAAGAGGAAGAAAATCATACAGTTATTACAAATTCACCAGTTGCAGAAGTTGCAGAAATTATTAACTTTGATAGTTTTAATTTGTTGGATGAATTAGGGAGAGGAAGTTTTGGTATTGTTTATAAGGTAGAAAAAAAGAATACAAAAGAGATTTTTGCCATGAAATGCTTATCTAAAATTGCTCTCAAACGTCAGCGGCAATTAAAGTATGCAATAAGCGAGTGTAAGATTATGAAAATTCTTAAGCATCCATTTGTTTTAACAATGCATTATGCTTTTCAAACAGCCCAATCTCTATATATGATATTAGAAATGTGTCCAAACGGTGACCTTCTAGGTCTAATTGAAAAATACACTAAAGTAAGCGAAGATGTAGTATCTTTTTATGTAGCTGAAACAATACTCGCTCTTGAATATTTACATTCTTTAGATATTGTGTATAGAGATTTAAAACCAGCTAATATCCTCATAGACTCAGAAGGTCATGCTAAACTAGCTGATTTTGGTCTTGCAAAAGAAGACATAAAAAACACTCCTGCAATGACTTTAGCAGGGTCTCCAGCATATCTTCCTCCAGAAATCGTCGATTCTAAAGGTGCCTCACCAGCATCAGACATATACAGCCTCGGGGTAATGGTTTACGAATTACTAACAGGTAATCTTCCATATTACAATCAAGATATTGAGTTACTTTTTAACAGTATCAAAAAGGATAAAATAAATTTCCCAAAGTATTTATCAAATGAAGCTAAAGACTTGATAACATCATTAATGCAGAAAAAAGCTAGTAAAAGGCCAGGAATTAGTCAAATAAAAAAGTTCCCTTTTTTCAAGAAAATCGATTGGGATGAGTTGCCTAAAAGGAATTTAAGACCTCCTGAATTAATATAAAGATAATACATTAGGGAAAAAATAGAACTTTCAAATAAAATTAAGTGCTTTTGGGGAAATCTATAGGTTTTAAAGTTGAAAGGGTGTACCTGATAGTTTTTCGAGGTTTTTCACCCTTTTTATTGATTGATTTGGGTCAGCTATAAGATAGTCTGATGGGCCTGGCAATATTGGGCCAGAGAGTTTTTGGTACTTGTTGGCACGTGAAAGGGCAAATGAAGGTAGTCCTGATTTTCTTATATTGTAATCTCCAGGGCCAGGGAGATTTTCTATTTTGCTTGGCCTTTTGCTGCAAGGGAATTTTATATAAACAGTTGATGTGATTGGTTTAATTTCATAAGACCCAGGACCAGGAACATCTTCGATTTTCTTATAGATTCTGCTTAGCTCACTGCCGAATTTCCATCTTGGTCCTTCTAAAGTTTCATGAAAACTATACTTTCCTGGTCCTGGGGTATCCAAAAGTTCTATATTAAAAAAATTATCACTCCTTCGATCCTTACCGATAACTGCTCTTGCTGCTTTAGGGATAACATCTTTAACATTATAATCGCCAGGTCCAGGATAATTCGTCATAGATTTAGACAATTTAGGGGAAATTGTATAGCTTTTACCTTTATTAAAAGAAGTGGGTATGTTATAAGACCCTGGAGCAGGATTTTCACTACTTTTAAATAACGGAGAACGTCTTGTTATCGCAAACTTAATCCCATTTGATTGATTTCGTGTTGGGGTATACATTCCCGGACCTGGAAATTGTTGTGAGTTTTCAAAATAAAATCTTTGTGCTCTTGGCATTATAGAATAGTTTTTGTTTTTAGTTTTTTCTTCGATATGTAATATTTTTTCTGTCATTATTTATATGAAGATGGAGTTAAATATAGTATTTCATAAATTCTAATAGTTTATAGAAAATAAGTCTTTAAGAAAACTAAAGTGTTTTATAGATGAAATAATCATAAAAATTATTTTCTATCATAATCACAATAATCAATATATCTAATATAAAAAACTATATTTTCTACAAAACTCTCCCAACAATCTTCACACCAATACAAAAACTCACACAATCCTATTTATCACACAAAAAAACCAATATTTCCCAAAAAAAATCTCATAAATCTTATAAACCTAATACATTATCTTAATCTATAAAACTGCCAACCATTAACATTGCTCGCTTGTATATGGTACGACAATTTAATATCCAATTCCCTATGGTGTATCGGATTATACCTCACTGCAATCGATCCTTGAATAATCTGCCCAGGTTCAACATTAATAACAGGATCTAAATAAAAAATCGTATGTTTCCAATGGGTATTCTTATACTTAGGTGAAGTACTCAAAGTAACAGGTTTATGACAATGAGTAAAACCAACTTCAAACCATCCAACAAATCCATGTAAGCAATCTTTCCTTGTAATCTGCATTTTAAAACTTGATACAAACGATAATTGTTCTTTTGTTACTTTTTCAAGATCAGCTTCAAATATAGGTGCAAGGCTACTAATAATATGATTATTCTCTACAACATCAACAATAGGTTCAATAAGTACACAAGATCTCATAGCTTTCATATTAATCCCATAAACATCATTCCAAAACTCAATTTTACTCTTTTTATACTTACCATCTTCTATAGCCGAAAGCCAAATTCGAGCTTTATCAGGGAAAAGCATACCTCCAGGAACAAGCCATTTATCCCTAGCATAAAGTACTGAATCTAACATTCCTTCATATAATAAAAAGTATCCCATCCATTCAGAGATAATTATATCAACTTTTGGTACAGGAAGTTCTAGTTCTTCAACTTTACCTTTGATTAGGGTTATTCGATCACTTAAACCATTTATACGAACGATTTCTCTTGCATAGTTTATGATATCTGCACAATCAATACCATAAACATGTCTTGCACCTGCTCTAGAGGCGAAAAAACTTAGAATGCCAGTTCCACAACCGATGTCAAGAACGATTTTGTCTTTAAAAAGGTAGGAATTACGCATTATAGCGTTTTTATAGGCCAGGGTACGAGTTGAATCTTTGATCATGTCTTCATGGATACCGAAGTGTGCATATGAATCAAAGTAATAATCTTTACCGAATGTGGAGTTTTGGTCTTCGATTGAGGATATTCCTTGCCATAGAGACTCGCCTAGGAACTCTGATTCTTCTGACCTTTGATACTCCATTTATTAAAGGTGGATTGTGAGTTCATGATAGTTTTTTTGGATTTTTTTTGTTGGAAAAGATTTTTTTTTATTGGAGGTTTTGGTGATGATGAGAGGAGTTGGATGAGAAGTAGATTTTTTTTTGGATGGTTACTTGAAGATTATGGAATTGAGCAGAAGATGATAAGGGGGTTTAGAGATATGATAGAGTTATAGTTGATAGTTGTGTTAAGAAGGGCTTTTAGGATTTTTAAGATAGTTTTGGATATAGAGAGGGAAAATATGGTAAATATAAAATTATATGCTAGATGATTGCAAAAAAAATTAGAAGAGGATGGAGGATTAGATAAGGTGTTTTTGGATTTATAACTTGAGATATGTTGCAGTGGTTTTGAGTTTTTTGAATAATTATTTTGATAGAGGATTTTAAGATTTTGTGATGAGAAATGTGTGAAAATTTTGCATGTAAATGGTTTGTGATGGGGACAAATTTATAAAATTAGGTTTATTGATGTAGATATAGGATGATATTAATTAAAAGATTAGTTCAAGTGATTTTATAATTTATAACATTTGAAAATTATCACAATACTTCAAATAGCATAAATTACATATCCATTATATAATCATAAAATTTTCAATTACCAATCTAAATTTATCATATTCCACAATAATAAAACCTTATCATCACTCAGCTAATTATAAATTTAAATTTTTTTCTGTTTGAAAACTCTTTACCCTAAACATAAAAGTACATGTATTAATTACCTATTCCTTATAATTTTATATTAAGTGATTAAATATCTTATCCCACAGCACAAAATTCTAATCCAACCCCAGTATCAAGTCTTTTTCAAAAGCACTACTTAATAAGATGTAAATCCTAACATAAACTAGTGACATATTTATGCGTTAACTTTGATATGCAAGTTCATATATTTTACCTTATAACTTTTCAACCTAAAAACTCATCCAATTAACTTAATCATACTTCTTTAAAAACACCCACCCAAAACCTTATCATATCTTTTACATATCAATAATTTCTTTTATTTAATCATCTCAATATTTTCTCCATCTATCAAAATATCAAGTCTAAATCAGCCTTTCCATAAAAAAATTATCATCAAATATCTTCTATAGTCTCAATCCGACCAATTCTTAAAAATTAGCTTATAAAACTTTTATCTAAACAAACTGCAAATTTCCTTAAACTAAAATCTTCACCTTCAAAGCCAAAACTATTTTATTCATAAACATCATTTAAATGCTATCATAAAATATCTTCTCCATCCATATCAGTCTCTGAAAATCTTCTAAATTCCATAATTTTTCTCATTCCTCCAACTGTTTTTTATCAGTGCCCATATTTTTATATAATATTTACTTAAGTTTCTTATAATAATTATTTCAAAACTAAAAAATCCTTTTTACACTCGAAATTTTCTCCCCCTAAACTTCTTATCGAAGTCATTAAAATCATTTCACAAAAATACTAGTTATTTTTCACGTATAAATATGGATGTATCAGATTCCAACAAACTACTAAAGACTTTTAATTTAAATAAAGCTTTAGAATTACTGTCTTGCAATGATGATTTGTGTAGTATTGAACGTACATATTCAAATTCTACAGCTTGTGAAACATCAATTCAGTACTCGTGCACAAATTCGATATTCGGAGAAACATTGATCAATAGCTTAGCCCCTTCTTATAGACAAAGTATATTGCCGGGGCTAATGATTGACTTAGAAACACAGGGAGAAAAGGCAGATAATTTCAATCTTGCTATAGGAAGTCAATTTGGTGATACTATCGAAAATTGGACTAGGATATTCAAAATCTTTTTTTTCGATAAGTGTTCCCTAGATATAAAAGCCCATCCAGAACACACATTCAAAGATCTTATCAATTCTTCACTAATCCTTTACACATCAAAAAATTTCTTCTTACCAGATGGTATGGCTCCACAACTTTACGACCTCCAAAGCGAAAATGGTCTAATCCAAAATCTTGAAGATAAAATCCACACATCAAAAGCTAACACATTTTATTTATTAAGAAATACAAAAAAGTATCTGACTCTTAACGTATCTTATCAAAATAAAAGTGTATATATAGAATTAGGATTAGAAGAAAATTTATTGAGTCTTATGGAAAAAATTAATAAGAGTCAGAGCTTTTCGATAGTTTTTGATAAGGAAAATTATATTTTTTCATCGAAAATTTTGGTACGTGGTGTGGAGTCAGAGTGTGATTTGTGTATTGATCTACAGGGGAAATTTTTACCAAGTGATAGCTTAAAAGTGGTTAAAAAAGTGTTTTTAGATACTCCAGGAGAAGGAAAGTTCATAAACGACAAAGAATATAAAATCGGTCTGGTTGACAAAAATTTGTATGTAGAGAAAAAAACCCTCACAATTGGCAGCAATGCTTTGACAATAAAAAAAGGACAGGGTTGTGGGAAGAAGTCATTAATAAATAAACTGAAAATGCTTGTAAAGAAAAACAAAACACTTGACATACCTTTTAACGACATAGTCTCAGTGAAAAGATTAGAAAGAGTTAACTCCATTGAAATTACTTTCAAATTAAAAATAAAGCTCAAGTTTATTATTATTGAAACTGAGAGCTTGGAGTATTCTGAACACTTATTTTCATTGCTGAACTCACTGATTTCTATAAAGCGCAGAACTATATAAATAACTCTTAAAATGAATATATGTTTTAGATTATATAATAACTTAAGCTAATAATAAAACTAATATTTTATTTTCAATATTTCAGTTATAATATATATAAACCCAATATCTGTATAAAATTGTTGAATCTAAGGTTAAATTTATAAATTCAATATAGATATTTGTAATAAGGACTAAGAAAAGTGTTTATTTTATATATAAAAAACCATAAACAAAAGTTTTACATAGAAAACTACTATAAAATTAAGATCAATCATATTGAAATATAGAATATTTATGATTATTATTTCCTAACGCTTTTGAAAATATGGTAAAATGTTCATTTATGCGATTTCCGTTAGACATACCATTATTTATTAAAAGCTTTCTTTGGTAGTAACAGTACTATTTGAGCTTATAGATTCGTTATCAGACAAATCCAATAGGCTGTCAAATGGAAAGTCCTCATCTGGCAATTTACTAGCAGGAAATTCGCTTGGCTCAGGAGCAATTTGGGTTTTTATCTTCCTAACAAAACTATAGTAGCGATTTTTTATTGTACTCGGCATACGTCCTGGTAAGAATTTTGAAATAAGTTTCCAATCCCCTCCATGTAAAGAATGAAATTCTTTAAGCATAATATCTTCTTCAGGAGTCCAAGGTGATTTTTTAGTCGAGCTATCAAATCTTTGCATCCACCTTTTCTTTATTTCATAAGGTGTTCTATTAGGAAACTCTTTAACTAGCAAATGCCAATTATAATTTTTCTCTTTAGCAAGCTCCCCAAGCCTTTGATCTTCATCTAAAGACCAATACTTAACCTTTTTATTTAAGTTTTTATAAGGCTCTTTTCCTTGGGTTTCCTCAGAAACCTCACTTGATTTACCCCAGTATTTCCCGGCGATCTGTTTTGCGATTAGCCAGTTCATTATACAGATAAATATTATAAGAGATTTATGGTATTTTATATGTTGACATCGATGGAAAAACGGCGAGGAATCCTGGAAAATATGGTAGTAAAAGCAAATAATTCACAAAAATCCTGGTGGTAAATGATAAATTAATGAGGATTTTATAACATTTGGATACTTGATGATGATATTTATCCTTTAGGGTTAAAAATTTGAATAGGATTTCAGTGGGGTGAAGGATTTTATTAGGCGATTTAGATTTTAAAAGGAAGATCGCATAGGTTTATACAATATTTAGGGTTATAAATCTAGATTTTTATTGATTTCAAATGGCTATAGCCAATATATTTTCTAATAGAAGACTTATTTTGTGGGGGCTACTATTTTATATTAAGGTAAATATATAATTATATTAAATATAAAGGTAATAATGAAAACAATGACTATTGAGAGTTTTTAAATAATGAACAGGATTTTAATACATATGCAACCTTATTAGTATTATAAACGCTATTAAATTTGCAAAGGAAAAGTAAATTAACAGTTATTCTTTTATATAAAATAGCTAATAAAAGAAAATCATCTATGTCATAGAAAAAAACTATTTTTCAAAAAGCAATTATATCAAAAAATCATTTTATCTTATTTGTTTATCGATTTAAGTTAAAATTTACTACTATTTCATTATTAATTCATCAGCACAATCATCTTAAAAAATCATCATTACGCTTCACAATTAAATCATACCCCATAGCTCTAATCCAAAAAATCCATTTCTACATTTAAAAAATTAAATCTTCCTTCTCTAAACTCGTTTGTTTTCCATAAATTTCAATACTTTTCCAAATCTTAAAACCAACATCTTGAGTTCTTCATCAATTTTCCCTTTCATTATCCCTGATTTCTTTATACAATTTCCTTTATCCTTATTCTTATTCTTATTATTTATCATTGATGTGATTGCCTGATTTCTTACTATAGGCTTCAAGTTTTTCTTATGTGATTTCAAAGGAATACTTTGTCTATATGCACTAAACAATTTGCTCATTGTAGTTTCAGATCTACTTGTTAAAGAATGTATATTTTCTTGTCTATTGTTATAAAGATTACCCTCAATAGTTAGTATTTTCAAATTTTCATAAGGATTTTTCAACATTGTATTCCTTGAAGTTTTCGCATTTATATTGGATACTTCGAAGATTGAATTTGTATCTGCTGTTGATAAAGAATTATATGGGATTTTTAGTCTGAGATTGTTGTGTTTGTATACATTTAGGGATTTTAAAATCTTTTCATCGTCATTATTATTGATGCCTTTATAAAGTGCTTTTAGAGATAATACATAGGGTTGAAGCTTTTTTCTAAGTGATAGTATCTCATCATCTGATTTGTTAATATCTTTTAAATATGATTCCAACTCAGACTCTTTAAACTTAACATCTTTGTCTTTATACTTAAGTTGTTTTAATGAGCAAAGTACTTCAAATATTTTTTCTTCTAAGTCTCTATTTTTAGCCGATAACAATGTCACTTCATTCCCTAGTTCACTCGTACATTTTCTAGACTTAGCCATCTCCTTATAAACAATTTTTTCCATTACTATCAACTTTATATAAAATCCATAAATNTAAAGCATATTTTAAAACAAAAAAAAATCTATGTTTATTTACACATTAAAAAAAACCACTAAAACCGTAACATCATCAACAGTCCCATCATTTTCATTCCACCTTTTCACAGCTTCATTAACTAAACTTTCACAAGCAAGATGTGAATTTCCTTCATCTATTAATAAACCAACAATATCCACAGCTTCTTTACTAGTAATAAATTCCCATAAGCCATCAGAAGCTATGATAATAAATCGATCTTCTTTTTTTATATTGTGTATTAAAAACTCAGGTTCAGAAATAACTCCAACACTTGCAGCGACATTATCACCAATAGATCTTGACATAGCTATACCAGGTACACTTGTATCTTTAAGCCAAACTCTTAATGGTCCAACAGGTGCACCATTAGTGTTAAAATAAGGGAAAATTCTTCCTCCATAATAATCGATTCTTGTTTTTTCACTTTGGAGATCAGGTTTATGGTCTCTGGATAAATCTTTGGAATCCCATTTAAAGGTTTTTCTACCTAGAACAGCTCTTGAGTCACCAATGTTCCCACATACAATTATTTTGCCGAGGATTATTATAGAAACTGCTGTGGTTCCTGAGAAATCAGTGTCAAAATCTTCAGTTTTTAGGTTTTTTTCTAGGTTTTTTATAGCTAAAGAGTATGATTTTTCTATTAGAACCCCATCGTTAAGAGTACTATTATCTGTGTTTTCTAATGAGCTTTGATATTGGAAGATACTGTTTTCTAAGAATTCAGGGAGTTTAAGTTTTATGAACCTTGATACAAGATGTCCATGAAGTCCATGACCATCACAAACTGAAAAAAAGTAGTTCCCATAAATCCCTAAAAAGTTGTTTTTTATAATAAATGAATCTTGATTTTGCTTTTTGTTTTCTCCGTTTATTGAACCAATTCGGGTTTTATATAAGCATCGGCTTATATGATTATTTGTTGATTCTAATATGTCGCATTCCATACTATGAGTTCTTCTTTTAGTAGGTTTTCGAATAGAGCTTTCAATTTGAGGCTTATTAACTTTTGTGCTTAAGTCAGCGGCTGGGGAGAGGAAGGTAAGCTTTTTTCGGGGAATTAGCTTGTTTGGACTTGGTCGATTGCTTGAAGAAGGCTTTTTATGAAGTGCTTTTATGGTTTGTATTGGCTTTAGGTAGTTGGATTGTGGTGATTGGAGTAATTGTGCTAAGTTGCTTTGAGAGAAATTCCGAGATTTGAAATGTGCTATTTTTGAAGGTATATTAGTGATTGTAGCTTTTGTTATGGCTGGGGAAGATTCTGAGCTCCTTAACGTGAGGATTATGGGCTTAGCGCTTTTTGAAGCTGGATGCCTTATTTTCATAATATTTATTATATGGAAATATTCAATAAGTTTATTAATTTCGATAATTTGATTTGAAAAAGGTCTGAATAGAGCTGAAGGGATTTATTAGGATTTTATTGAAAATAATTTTATAATTTAAGAATAGGTTTTGCAGCAATGAGTATCTTAATAATGAAATTTTTTAGATTATTTTAAATACTCATAAGGAAAGATACTTTAAATAATATGACTTAATGGATTTTGATTTAACTAATTAATAGTTAGAATGCTTAGTATTTTATAAAATTGGTACTTAAAATATTTAGTAATCATTTTTTTATATAAACAAGCCACAATCTTTCTAGATTTCCATTCAATTCAGTTATATAATATAAAAATATCACATCTTCGTAAAACATTTCAATTTATACTCACAACATAAGCCATCTCAAAAAAATCTTCAACCAAACATTTTACCGCAATTTCGATATAAAAAAAATTATAATTGATATTAACTAGTTATTATTTATGAGCAGAATAGATCTGTTTTGGCATTCAGAGTCAAAATTTTCGCTTAGCACTGAGATGTTTTGTAAATCTTCAGTGCTATTGCTAAGAAATGACCTTGTTGGCGTATAATTTAAACATGACAATGATGTTAAATAATCCATTTCTGATTGATAGGATAAAAGCCTATCTCTCAATAATTCCTTTTTGCTATTAAGGTGTTCTAAATAATCTTGATCGATTTCTTTAGTCAGAGAATCAGTTTTGTTTTCTTCTAATGCTTTCTGTTTTTCGTTTGATTCACGAAGTTTCCATTCAAGTCTTTGTTTTATACACTCAATATTCCTTTGCATTTCTTCTTTTAATAAAAGTTTTGATCTTAACTGAAGAGTTTTATCTGGCAATTTCAAACAGCTTTTAACGTCTTGTATGCTTTTTGATATATTGAAACATTGCTGGAACATAATTTCAGAATTTTTTGCAAGTATTTCTTCATCAAAACTATTAAAGTCCAATCTAGTGCTAAAATTCAACTTATGGACAGGCGTGCTTGCTAACGAAAAACCCTGACTATCATTTTTTAAAGTCTGTGTTCTGCGATGTCTCCAAAAATCCTCTTTCCCTGAGCCACTTGAATCTCTAGTAACACATGAACCCTGCCTTTTAACTCTGATTTTTTCCTTATTTTCTTTGTATATTTCCTGCATCCTAGCAAGTTTCGACCTCATTTTATCAAGAACTCCTTCCAAATATTTGCCCTTCCCAACAAACGACTTGTAATCTTGGGTCGTCTCACAATTATAAACATCTAAAACCTTAATTTTATCATAAGACTTTGAACAGTGGTCAACAATTTCATACATTTTTGCTGATTTTTCTAGTCTGCTGGTAAAAGATTTTGTTTTTCTTAGTGCTTCAATACGTTTTATGAGCTTTTTACTTATACTAAGCGTTTCTCTTATGCTTTTGAAATCAAAGTTAAACCGAACATAGCATGACCGGATTTTCAGTTGGTTTATTTGATGTTTTAAGTTAGCTTTTCTTTTAAAGTGAGCTTTTGCTAATAACATGTGAGAATGCAATTCTGAGTCCTCATAAGTACTGTGATTTCCTCCCATTAATTTATTATAAGATAACAAATATGTATCGGAAATATAATATGGGGGTTGTGATATGAGGTTTGGAAGTGATTAGAAAATCTTTGTTAGGTTCAAATATGCTTTGGATGAATATGGATTATAGAAGGATTATAATGGGAATATAGGCTAAGGGGATTTTTTTTATGGATAACTTAATATTTCGTTGTAAAGTTTAAGTTTTAGGCTAGTTTTTTCAGTTTTTAAAAGGGATTTTTAGTTTAAAGGTGAAGATTTTGTTGAGGATTAAGATTTTGGGGTGGATTTTATATATTTTCTAATAAATTAAGGCTTTTTTATATCTGAAGCTAATGAGGATTAGTTATTATGATCATTATATTAGATTAAAGTTTAGCATGTAGTTGCTTATACTTTCAATGCACAAAAAAGCATTTGCTGATTTCAAATGAACAGGGTTTTAGATAGCCGTTATGAAGAAGCTTAGAAAATATTGGATTTTTGTATATGCGATTTAGTAAAGAAAAAGTAAAAATAATATATTGTATAGAAAATTCTTGCTTTAGTATAACCAGAGGTAAAGAATTACTGAATATTTTAGTAAGGGTTCTTATATGTTAAGAAAATTTCAGACCTCCATATTTCATATTGGAAAGGCAAATACTGAGGCTTTTTCGATAGTCTCATTCTAGAATTTATACAACTTATTAGGAATATAAGTATTATTTCTAAGATATTTTCGATATTTCAGCTTAAAGCTTTACAATTCTGAAATCAATCACAAAATGTTGAAGCTAAGAAAATTTCATCGAAAGCTTATCGGGTTTATTTAATGTAATATATATGTTTATATTCATTTTAATTTGCTTATACAATAAACAAATTATTTTTGATATTTATTCTATAAAGCTTCTAATAATTTGATTGAGATATTAATAATTTCTTAGCTTAAAAAAAACTAAGACCCTTTTGCCTAGCTTTGATTATGAGTATTCAGCTAATAATCTCTAGAAACTAGTATTTAGAATTTATATGTTGAAGTAATTAGTAAAAGGGATTTAAGGTTTTTTATAATACTTTTATGTTTATGATAGTTGGTAAGGTTGAAATAAAACTGATGTGTTTAGAGTATATTCAGGATAAAAGGGAAATTCAGGATGATGATAATAATTTTACCTAGTATAAAAAATGAAGTGACAGAAAAGCTAAGGGGAAAAATGTAGTCGAATTTATGTTTTTTAAAACCAAAAATTGATTATATTCAAAAAACTATACCACTATAAATAATTATCCTACAATAAAAGCATAACACACCACCTAATAAATCCAATACTTTCATATAAACTTTAAAACCAACACAAAATCTGTATTAGAACACCATAAAAGTTTCTAAATTTAAAACCAAAATCACACAACAAAAACCAAACCCAACATTTAATCCATTTCACATCTTTTAATAAAAATCTTAACCAATTATATCATTATCACTCTAATTTCACTAATATCATAGCCAAAGTTTTAGTAATCAACTCAAAATCCGGTCTATGACTAGGGTTTTTATTCCAACAGCTCTTAATAAGTTCCACAATATCAACTGGATGAAAATCACTTACCCCAGGTCTAAACCCTTGTTGTACCACAGTTTCTCTTAATTGACTTAAACTAAACCCAGGAAATGGGTCTATATTAAAAAACATTTCCCACATAATCATACCAAAACTATAAACATCATCCATAAATTTAGGTTTAGTTACAACATTTCCTGGATCTTTAAGTATTTCAGGTGAACTCCAAGCTGTTTTGTTACAATATCCTCCAGTTAACCCACAATATTTTTTTAAATGTTCTAAACCTAGATCAGTGATTAATGGTTCATAATTAGAAGTCATTAAAATATTATATGATGTTAAATGTCCATGAGCTTTGTTTTTTGAATGGATTTCTGATAAGGTTTCAGATATAGTTATGGCGATTTCAAGTTTTTTTCCAATGGTAAAATTAGGAGTTTTGCTATGGAGGATATCGTGTAAAGATCCCATTGGGTAATATGGCATTACAAGTTCAACTTCATTGTTTATTATGTTACAACTGCAGTAAATGGTTAAATTGTTAATTCTGAGCTTTTTTATTTCTTCGATATCTGAATGGATACTTTCTTGGATGTATTTATTTAGTCTTGTAAGGGATATTTTCCTAACAACATATTCGGAATTGTTGATTTTTGTCACGTAAAGGTTTCCAAGGCGACCTTTGTGATCTGATAATACAATCATACTTGATGTTCCGGACATATACTCTTCTAAATCTCGAGATTCATGTGAATGGGCTAAATGCATTGATATAGCATCATATACTATAAATTTATCTAGAACAAGTTCATCAACAAAATCACTACTGAAAATCCTGAAAAAAGAATAATCCAATATAAAAAAGCAACACATTATTTCTGTAACAAGTAAGTCTATGATAATTAAAATAATTGTTTCAGTGTCTTCAACAATTTCTGTAAATTTGCTTGTATCACTGTCGTTTATGTTTTTAACACGGACAAAGTAAAATGTCCCGTGTAAAATCCTCCCAAATATCCAGATTATTGTTACAAAAGTCACAGTTTTAAGGTATTTACTTGCTTCTTTGGTTTTAAATGGTAGACCAGAGTATTTTACTTGGACGATAATAAGCCCAATTGTAACGATAATACTTGATGCAATACATATAATAGTTTGTTGTAAACCGATTATAACTTTTGATATGATGTTAAGATAAAGTAAACCATAGAGCATAAATTCTATCAATATCCAAATTGTTAACACTATCAGGGTTATCATACCTGCTCTTATCAAATTATTCCCTCCACAAGAACTGTATTCAGAATCAATCCTCGTATGTCTTGTGCAAGTGATCATAACCCAAAACAATGTGATAAACGACGCTATAATAAGACTATCTGGCAATGAAAAAATTGTGAACGCACTTTTATCATCAGAGTTAATATCATCAGAATAAATGCAAACAAGCCAAAAAGACAGAGATCTAAAAAGAAGTTGTATGAACTGAAAAGAATAGATAAGTCTAGCATATTTCCAATGTTTTACAAATTTCAAAGACTGATACAGTCTTAATGCAGTATATATCATAAAGCAAGTATAAGTCAAAGCAAGGATGAAAAACAATAAAAAGATTTCAGCAATACTGTTCATTATATGAAAATAATCTTAATCTAGTAACTAAATGCTTATTAGTCTAAAATAACTCTATGCCAATTTAAAGGCTGANTAAATGCTTATTAGTCTAAAATAACTCTATGCCAATTTAAAGGCTGAACACCTTCAAACTTCCCTGGAGCGTAGAAATCGCTCAGTTTCTTGGTTCCCCTAACTGTTGGGTTAATATCGTTTGCTTTTCTAACTAGTCGGTATAGCTGCTGATAATGGCTTGGGTAAAAAGCATCACCTAACATTTCGNAACACCTTCAAACTTCCCTGGAGCGTAGAAATCGCTCAGTTTCTTGGTTCCCCTAACTGTTGGGCTAATATCGTTTGCTTTTCTAACTAGTCGGTATAGCTGCTGATAATGGCTTGGGTAAAAAGCATCACCTAACATTTCACATGAGGCAACATAAGAAGCCACTGCATTACCAAATCCTAAATGTGAAGGGGGTGCAGTACCAACATGATTAGCTAGAACTTTAACAATTTCTTCCCATCTCAAATCCTCTGGGCCTGCAAGGCTTACTTTTTCCCCTGCCTTAAGACCTTTAAAAGCAGCTAAAACTTCATCTTCATGGACTGGAGCAAATACTGTATGACCATTATTTCCAGTAACAATACCACTGCGAGTATGAAGATCTTCTAAAGTCTTTTGAAATAAAAGAGAATTGCAGTTCTTGCCAAAGATCAAGTCGGTTCTTAAAATCTTGAGATCAGGAAAGGCAGCTCGAACACTTTCTTCTGTTTTCACAGTTTCTTCTTTCTCTGTAGAAACTAAGTGGTCAAGTTCTTTTGGTCCTACCCATGTGATATTTTTGACTCCATATTCCTTTGCCCATTGGATTGCTCGTGCAAGGTAGAAGTTTTTACTATGGGCATATTTGAAATAATCATGAGTTACAATAACTAAGTTTTCAGTCCCATCAATAGCAAGACGCAGATTGGTTGGATATGACAATGGGTGCTTAGTGACTTTATCACCTAATTCTTCTTGAATGCGATAGACTGACTCTCTATATGGGTACATATCACCCAAACGGACTTCATTATAGGATCCTGCCAAGGCTTTAATCAGGTACCTGCCAATAAAACTACTTCCTCCAATCACTGTTAGAGCCATTTATATCCAGAAATCCTTTTTATGTTCTACCTTTACATAAGAAGTTTTATCGTATAAAGGATTATATAAAGCAATTAGGAGTATTTAATATAAAAATTGCTATTATTAGAGAAAATTTTCAGAAATATTGTAAGAATCATTGAAAAAAAATATTCATAAAGGTAATGGAGATTGCGAGATTTAAGATATGGAAAAGGTAGTGATTGTGATAGGAGGATTGGTTTTATATAATGAAAAGGTAAGTGATATTTTTATTTTATATTAAAATATGTGTTTTTTGAGTAGTATTTTGAAAATAATGATATGCAAATTTGGTAGTTTCTGTAGTTAGCTGAAAAGACAAATGGATATTTTATGTTGGGAAAGTACTGTGTTGCGGCTTTTGCTATTTTTATATTTTATTGTATATATGGTGGTGGATTTTGCCTAATGGTTATGAAAGAGTATTTCAGGTTTGGATTTTTATGAATCATACAATCATTTGGTCATACTTTGAAGATTTAGGGTTTTTGGTCGAATATGACTTTTTTAATTTTGATGTTGGGTATATTAGGAAAACAAGCATTACTGTGTAGGAGTTTATAGGATTTTTTGTTAAGCATTCTCACCTTATAAAAACACTTTTATCCAAGATTTACAATTGATGTCATATCTTTTAAAATACTCTAAAGTTTAGGTTAAAAGCTATGAGCAAAATGAAGTGCAAAAGTAGGCTTTTACAATAAACCCTAATAATTACCCCATCCCAAATAAATATTTTACAACAAATTATTACTCTCCAAAAATATTCCAAAGAGCATCAAAAGTTGTACCATTTCGGATGTTTAAAAATAAATACAAAAAAATCATTTTGGCATAAAATACTTTAAGTAAAAAATTTATATGCGAAAAAGAAAAACTCCTAAACAAGTAATAAAAATGTAGGACTTTTTTTAAACCTCCTTTAGAATATATCAAGAAAAGTAGAAAATCATCAGTTAGGAATTGAGTAACTGGTTCTACTACAAGCTTTAAGCAAAAAGAGCAGGCCAAAGTTGAGATTGAGAATTTTTTATGTGTAATTAGAGAAGAAATTAATGGGTATTGACAATGGACAGAACGAATTAGAAAAAGGAAAATTAAAGAAGGAAATCTTGGTAAAGCACTCAAAAAGGATTAAGAGTTAAAAGGCTATGATTGAAAAAAATTAGAGAGTCTATTTCTAAAGTTTCAACTAAAATATCTTTAAGTCTTAAAAGTATTAAAATCTTCGGGAATTAAAAAAAGTAAGTATTTTTAATAAAAGTATATAAAGTTACAATTCTAACAATTTACTCTGTTTATGATACGCGGAGATGCTTTTTAATATAAAGATTTACTTAATTTTGGAATAGTTGCAATGTATGAGAGTTTATGATTTTTTATAATATAAATTTAACATAGAGAAAGGTGTTGCAATTTTTGATTGGTTGTTTTTTTAGTATTAGAGATTTTTAAAAATTGATATTTGATGTATGTAAAATTTTACATCAAAAATAGTTATTTTATTTTGTATACTAAATAAACATTTAATTCTTTTTTTATATATTCACACTTGCTATTAATTAAAGTTTNTCTTTTTTTATATATTCACACTTGCTATTAATTAAAGTTTTTATATATTTATGATTATCTAAACCTATATTCTATACATAAATATCAAAAATAAAACGCAGTAGGTAACTAATAAAATTTTATTGTATAAATATGATATTCCATTTCTTTAAAAGAATTTATTTAGAAAAATCACTCCAACCTTATAATACTCACATACAAAAACCTATATATTTTATAATCTATCCATAATAATTATACCACTAGAAAATCTTAAAACCACAAATCAGTATATTTAACATAAACCACCTTATAAATACGAAACAACCAGTCTAAATCTCAAAAAAACGCCAACTCCAAACCTCAAATCTCAACACATAATCAAACAATAAAAATATCAAAAAAGCCTTTCTTAATAGAAAAAAAAAAACCCTAAACCTAATCCATCACCCAATAAAAGCCTATTTCCCATACCATATCATCCAAAAATCTTGCAACCCAAAAAAAATCCCAAAATCTAACTAATCTAGCATTAAAAAATTACATTTTTCAGCTTATCACTAAGCAAATCTCCAAAGTTTCATTTCCTTATCCATTTCCCTTCCAATCATCCTAACAACTTTTCTCCTAACATACCCATTAGTGGCAAATCTTTCAATAGGCCTAAGCCTAACCGAATCATTCCTCCTAAACTCAGGGCTATAGTTTTTATATTTTACTTCTAGACTATCAGAGTCTAATATTGAATTAGTGCTACTATCTTTATCTAAAACCCTTTTTTTCAAATAATTATAACTCGCCCCAGTAAGTATAAACTTATAAGGGTCTTCATTTTGGTTTTTACTAGTCTTCTTAAGTATCTTATTAATATGTAAAGGGCGAATAAGAGGAGGACTTACTGATAAACCTAAGCTTGGATGAGGACTTCGACTATAGCTTTTCCCTCTCACTGGGCTTTTGCTTATGTTTCTTGAACTCTCAGGTAACAATAAAGCTTTTTTTATTTTCATTTTCCCATATAGGGTTTTAGATTCGAGATCTGTTATAACTAAGTTCCTTTTGGACCAGGTCCCGTTAGGAGTTTGTTTCCTACTGTTTCTGATGATCAAATGCGATTTTATAGGGAAAGTTGGCAAAAAGGCCCTTTCCTGTCGGTCTGGAGTCACAGGAATGGGTGTGTAATCATGCTTCATACGAGAGAGGAATATAAGTTTATAGCTAAAAGCACTAGTTTTATATAAAAAATGGATGGCTCTAAAGATTTATACTTCACAGCCGTTCCCCCATCGCAGCTTCTCCTCAGCGACATGCATACTGATATTGTTAACTTGTCAAAGTTCTTAGCTCACTCTGCACCTGCATATATTAGGACTCCATTTGAAGGGACAATGTTTCAATTGTCACGTGATAATAAAAGCTTTATTGTTGCCAATGCGCAAGGACGTCTAGCTATGTGTGACCGGATAAAAAAAGAAGTCATTCTTGAGACAGTATTGGAAAATGCTCAACTAGCCTGTTTAGCTCAATCATTAGATGGAACTCGCATATACCTTGGTGACTATGAAGGCAACATCCATGTAATTTTGACATCTGATTTTTCAATAGTCCACTCAGAAAATGTTTCAGAATACCCAATATGCTCAATAAAACCAAGTTCTGATGAGATTATTTTTATAGCTTTAGCTGATGGGAGACTTTTAGCTTATAAGCTTTCTAGTAACTCACATGACCTTTTGAAAAGAAAAGATGAAGCCTTTACAGCTCTTGATGTTTGTAATGATATTGTTGCCCTTGGATGCTCGGATGGAGAGGTTTTGGTGATTAATGAAAATGGCGTAACTTTGTTTGAAGGAAGAGTTGGAGGAGCTGTGAGGTCTATTAGGATTAATGGATTGTATCTTGCTGTAGCTTATGATAAAGAAATTGCCGTGTTTAATACAGCTATTTGGGAGCATGCTTTTATCCTTAAGGGGCATACGGGAGATGTTCATGCTTTGGATATTATTGATAACTTTCTAATAAGTTCTTCAGGAGACTTTACCGTAAAAGTATGGAGACTAGATGTTTGGAATGATGAGACAACACTTCACGGCCATACAGGAGAAGTATGTGATGTCTTAGTAAAAGATGGACTGATTCATAGTCTTGGCCTTGAAGGGATGATCCGCACAAGTCGTATTCCAACTTTACCTCGTAGTCAGAATTTCAAATCAGATGACTCTTTAATTGACATGATTTACAATGAAAAACTTAGAAAAGTTTATGCAAGAACTTCTAATAATTTAGTTATTGACTTGGATAATGGCCAAGTTTTCTTACAAAAGGCAGAAATTATTAGTTGGAGTATAACAGGTGATGGGAATATTCTTGTGATATTCTATCCAGAAAACCCTGGAGAAAGCACTGCAACTGTAGCCCATATGATTAATTTAGAAACTGTAGAAAATTTTGAAACTGTAAAATTGACCACCAGTAGTAAGCCAACAGTCTGTACATCCTCTCACAACCTTGAGTACCTTATAACTGGAGAAATGTTCCGAATCACAGTCTGGATAGCCCAAAGCGGTGCCTTAAAATACATTTTCCGATCACACAACGCTGATATCACAACAATGCTCGTCAAACACGATCACCTTTTTGCAGGAGATGCAACTGGGACAATCAAAAGCTATAGCCTAAAGCACTTTGACGAAACCGCCACATTTAATGAAGTTGATGAACAATCAATAAAATTCATAAAAATCTCAAAAGACTCAAAGCTTTTATTCTCAGCAACAGACCATAATTTATTCAGAATCTGGAGTATTAAAAGAAAATCTCATGTATTTGAACATCATGCTGATGAATCAATATACGATTTATCATTTTCACATGATCAAAAGCATTTTATTATTGTATATGCAAAAAGACTTGAATATTGGAGCGTAAAAAGTTACTTTAAAATCTTTGAGATTACTTTTCCTGATAAAATCAATAAACATGTTTTGAGCTATCATAATCAATCAATTGTATGTTCATTTAAGAACTTTTATAAGGTTTTTGAAGACCCATTACAAACGAATAATATTAGTATATATGGGAGGACTCAGAATATGCACAAATTCTTTGAGTATTTGATGAAGATTTTTGAAGGAGGAGTACCAAAGTACACTTCTAGGATGAATAGTTGGATTATTGAGCCATTCCATATTAACATGCTTCATATTTATTCGTATTTTAACTTGCATAAACATTTGACAAGCTCGATTAAGTCAGGGATAGCTTTTTTCCCTTCGAAGTCTGGGTATACACCTTTGGCGATTTGCCTGGAAAAGAACTTTACTGAGTGCGTCGAGTCAATACTTAGGGAGTTTATGCCCAAGTTACAAGAAAATCCTGTATGTTTCTATCATTTTGGTAGCACAATGGCCAAACTGAACAAATTCAGTCCAGAATCCCTTCATCAGCTTTATGAACTAGGTTTCCGTAAAAGCATTGACAACACAATGCCTTTATTCTGTCAAGAAAGCGTTAACCTACCAATAATAAAAGAAAGTGCAAAAATCTACCTTCCATCTGATTCCTTTATGCCTATAGAAAAGTTTTCAACCGAAGACCGGGCAATTGAGTTCACTCAAAGTTATTTCAAAATAAATGTAGTCAGTGGTTCTTCAGAAAGCTTAGAATTCATGAAAGGTCTTGTTGAATGTAAAAACCTCGAAGTTTTCACAACTCTTTTTATCAGAACATTAATTGATATGAAATGGAGAACTTTAAGATGGATTCACTATGCTGATTTCATAATCTATCTAATCTACCTTGTCTGTTTATGCGAGGCATCTTTTAGTCATAAGCTTCATTGGCTCATGATAGTATCTTTTGTAACAAATCAGATACTTTTCTTATATGAATTATTCCAAATGATAAGTTCACCGAAATTTTACTTTACAAGCTTTACTAACTATGTTGATATCACTAGGACTATACTTTTTGACTTATATTGTGCAGTTGAGTTTTTTGATTTAAATGAACAAACACAAGGTACTTTGTTTTTAATTACAATTCTAACATCTTTACTTAGAGGGTTTGGGTATTTTAGAGTTTTTGATGCTACAAGATGGCTCATTTATCTTATCCTTGAGATTTTTTATCAGCTTTGGGCATTTATCCTAGTCACTGCATATACAATAATCTCTTTAGCTGTAATTTATAGTGTCAGCGCAGGGGATTATTCTGAGAAATTCAAAGCTAATTTAGATCAAAACAAGTTAGAATGGTTTATGTTGTTTTTCATTATTGTTGTAAACCCATTGATTTTATTAAATTTGTTTATATCGATTGTAGGAAATGCTTTAGAGAGGATGAAAGATGAAAGGGTTGTTAAAGATCGTCAAGAAATTGCTGAGATGATACATGAAGCTGAAATTTTACTGTTTTGGCGAAGAAAATCCCAGAAAAGGAAGTTTTTGCATATGTGTGATGAGGAACATGCTAATGTTATTGTCTCAAATAGTATTTCTGAAAGGATTAGGATTACAGCAGAAAAAGCAGATTATTTGATGTACTTGTTTGAGCATAGTAAAGAAGAGATTAGTGGACTGAAAGAAATGCTTGATGAAAAGCTTGGTGCGATTAAGAGTCAGACAGATGCTTTAGCTGAAGCTGTTAAAGCAGAGTAATTAGAAATAGATAAGTTATAGAAAGNCTGTTAAAGCAGAGTAATTAGAAATAGATAAGTTATAGAAAGACTTATAAGAAAATTTAAAATGGGAAAAATAAGAGTTTATAAGGAGATTATAAATGGAAGAAAAAAGAAAAAGCAGAATGGGTAAATACAGAGTAGCTACATCGACGACATTATGTTTAATTGAACTTGCTTATATATCTAGTATAGCATATGTCCTTTCTATAAATCCAGGTGATTGTAATACTCCAATAAGACTTTGGCTTGAAGTGCTTTTACTAATATTTGCCATACATTTTGTTTTATTGGTCACTACAGAAATCTTCATGCCTTATTACACAAGATTTCTAAGTGGGAAAATCTGTGCTTTTTCTGCATCGCTTAATGCATTTCTAGGTTTTTTTATGGTTGTTTGGTTTGTATTTGGGAATTATTGGTATTATAATACTGATACTAATTGCTCAACACAGTTTTATGAAGGTGAGGTTATTGTTTTTGCTATTTTGGTTATTTATTATGTGTTTTTGGGCTCAGCATGTTGTCTTGGATGCTTGTTGCTTATACTTATTAGTTTAGGCAGTGGGATTACTAATAGGGCTGAAGATTATTAGATATAGATAAGTATTATTTATTGTTTGATGGAGAGTTTTTGTTTTTTTTAAGGTTTAAAATTATATTTTAGGGTAAAGTAAAATTATTATGGGTATTGGCTTTTATGATACAAAAAGAGGTAAGAGTTATAAGGTTTTAGATTTTTCATGTAAATAAAATATAGGTTATATAGTAAAGTACGCTTTTTTATTATAAAATTTTTACTATCATACAATTTTAAAATATTTTCAATCATAAGCTTTTAAAATAAAAAATAATAATGTTGTTATGAACTTTAAAATTACTTTTGCATCATAAAATTCTGCTGGGAAATTTTAAACTGAGCATTGCTTAACTAAAAATTTGTAGGTTATTATATTACTACTAACATAATAGCAAAACTCAAACTTCCTTAATTTTCTTGAACAATAAAACTTTAACACAAGCCAGAATACACAATTTGCTTCCATTTTATAATATAAATGCATATATCGCCTATTAAATGTTAAACTAAATATTCTGCTAGTATTCCTTTTAAAGCAAATAAGTATTATGACCATTTATTTTAAAATACTTTTCTTCATGTTATTGACCAAATTCATTTAAAGCTATTTTTTCTGTTTTTGGACATGCAATTCTTATCTTTTTTTTTCAGTTTAATTTTCCTTGAAAGATAATTAAACAACTCTCAAAAAAAACACTACTACTCCTTTAACTCCAAAAAACCTACCTAGCACTCCAGAAATCAAAAAAGTCAAGTTTTCTTTAATATTCTCTTAGTTAAAAAGCCTAAAACTATTTATCTCTAAGTAAAAATTAACATTAACTTAAGAAGCTATAGGAAATTCAACATGAAAAAATTAACTTTCACTTGAAATGCACTAGTATCTTTGATCACTTTCATAAATTTTACTAGAGAAATTGTAAAAAAAAATCTAGATTGGGGATAATAAATACATAATTAGATGAGGTCTTAAAAATATCTTAACTGCCTATATTTGCATGAGCATATTATTAACCCTTCTATATTGTAAATTTTTATATTTATATTGGATAAACAAGTTTATTAAGGCTGTAAGATGCAGTATACCAGAAGTATAATAACTTCAGTATATCAAGATTGCACATATCAAAATTCAACAATATAAATTATCATACAAATTATGTCTTCTAAACATAATAAAATATGAATAGTAGGCTATTTGAAGAAAATCAGCAAAAGTTTAAAGGGATATTCACAAAAATAGCAAACAAAGAGGGGATGCTTCCTCTAGCAAATTTCCAAGTCTTTTGTAAGAATCTAAACATACTACCAGTATTTAATATATAGACTCTTATAACACCTGTAAACCTTAAGCGCCATCTAGATAAAATGGTTAAGGCCCCTTCAAGCAGAGCGACATTAAATTTCAATCAATTTGAAGGGGTTTTAAAAGACATTTGTTTTTCTTGTTTCTTGTCAGCAGTTCCAAATGACCGAGTCGGTTTATTTTTTGCTCATATTAATGAACCATGTATTTCACTATACAAAGTTGCTTTTACAACTCCAAGCAAAAAACGAAACTCGAGTAACGATTTCACAGGAAAAACTGAAGAAATAAACAGCAGTTTAGAATTAGATTTTACTATAAAAGAAGCTTTAGAAACCTTAAAAACTAAAGATGAAAGCTTCAGATCAAGCCATTCTTTAGCCCGTGAAATATCCCCAATACCATCTATTAAAGCCCGTGTTGATATAAAATCTTCAGATTTACGAACATCATCATCAACTACATCTTTACATAGAAGACCATATATAAATAAAAGTGCTCCAGATTCTCCAAATACTTCTATACTTGGAGTTCGACCAAGTTCACGCTATCATAATACTCATATTCTAAAAGATAATGAATTAGACGAGTTTCTTAAAACAGAAAAACTTGTTGAAAATGAAGTTACGACAGTAAAAGTTAGTCTTCAATCAAATTTGACGACAAGGACAACTACAAATTTGCATAGGGGGATGTCTCAGGGGAAAAGAAGTTTGAATGTTAAAAAAAATGAGCATTCCAGAAGCAAACCAGAGCTGTTTAGAGAGAAAAAAGTTTCACTTGTAAGTAACAGTCGAGCCATGCCTACTATAAGTAATAATCGAACTATACCTAATGATACTTCTAGGAAAAATATTGTTATTCGTTTAGATAAAGATCAGAGAAATATAACCTCACCACATGTTTTTTCTTTTATGAGTAAGAAACCTTCAATAGTTGATATAAGTGATTCTAAAAAAAAAATATCAGAGACTGGTACAGGAGAGAGGGTAAAAAAAATTCGTGAGGATGATATTGGAAAACATAGAGAATATATATACAAACAACGCAAAAAAATGTTTTCACACAGTTTTGTTGTTGAAATAACGTTTAGGTATTGGAAAAATATATGGCTTCAGTACAAATGGAATAAACATGAATAGGTTTATGATAAATAATGATTTATAATCGGAAGGTTTTTTGATAATTTTTTAGATTTTTTTTGCTTGTAAGTGTAAAGAATTTTATGTATTTGTGTGGAAGATATTTATAAATTAATTATATATATTTGATTAAGATAATCTTAGTTTATGATTTATTTTTAATACAATTTTATTTACAGTTAAAGCATAATATATTGTTATTAGATATGAAGATGCTTAGTGTAGTTAATTTTGTACATTTTATCGTAATTGATTGCACCTTATTGATTAAAATTGTAAACATATGAAACTCTATTATAATCGTTGCCTTGAAAACAGAAACAAGTATAAATAAAAACTTTTATGATTATTCTAATCTCTTTTTACTTGAGTTTGAATCGTATATAACATCTATAGCTGAGTTTACAACAATCTTCAAGTTTTCTTTAAAGTGTTCATCCGGGTTTTCACATGTATCAAAAGCATATGTAAAAGCTTTTTCTAATTGAGTCAATAGTCCTTCAGCTTGGAGTTTTACAACAAGTCCTGGGATTTCTGCATATGACTTCAAGTCTCTGCGGAGTTTACGAGAAAAGCTTTGATTATCCATATTATATTATGCATAATAAAATATGAACTTTTATTAAGTTGCAAGTTTGCTTATATTAAAAAACTTAGAAGACCTTATTCTTAAATTTGATGGCTTTGAAGTTTTTTTGGAAATATTTATATCAAAAATTAACCTTTAATAAAACTTTATATAAAATCAATAGTTTCTATTAGCTTAAACCTCTCTTTCCTCAAAGTTTTCGTCAAATTCTCCTTCAACTTTTCCATCTTTCCCTAACTTTAAAAGGTATTTCCATATACACAATAAAATTTTCACAGATTTTTAGCTTGTTTAAGATTATTAATCAGCCCTTTAAGGAAAAATTATAAATTTATTAGCAGAACCTATTTTTTTAATTTTACATACAAAAACAAGAAAAAAAATACTTTTTATTTAATATAGTAAAAACAGTATCTTTTATTAGAGTTTCTACTTATTCTTAGCACAGAATTCTCTAAGGGCAATTTTTTCCTTTAATTATAATCCAAAACCTATAAAAAATCTCAATCGAAAATTCACGAAAACAGTTAGAAATTTTACAATCTTAAAGCAACTTCTCTAAATCGTCAAAATCCTTAAAAACTTGGCAAATATCTTTTTACACAATTTTTTTTCTTCATCATTCAAAAATTATTATCATAATTTTTTTTCATATTTTATAGAAAATATTACATAACCATTCTATAAACATGTTTATTGAAGATACACAAGACAACTCCACAACCTCCTCAGAAGAAGGCCCCATACCAAGCAAAAAACAAGGTAAAACCTGTAAGATTCCAGCAAAATCAACAAAGAAAATCACAGCTGTTGACAATTTTTTCAAACTCATCAAGTCTAAGAAAAACCCAAATCAAATCAAAATCAGCTTCCCTAAAAAAGAATACATAAGATGTAAACTCATAAGAGGTACAAAAAAATCTATAAGAATTCTTGGAAAAAAAGCTTTACCTAAAAAACTCGGGAATTTCAAAAACTTATCCTCATCAATGCTCGATAACTGGAACACAATGATGCGTTATTTCCACGAAAACCAAAAAATTCTTTCTCAGTTTTCATCAACTCAAGATAAAATCCCAGATAAAGAGACTAAAAGCTACAATTTGAAATTTTGTAAAATATTTTTTGAAAGATTAGAAGTAAGAGAAGCTTTTCAGTTTTATGTAAAATACTTGTTTTCTGATTATGACTGTAACAGACTCTGTAAAGAATTTAATTTTCAATGCTGTAAAGGCCATATGCATTCTTTAGAGTGCGGGAAAAGATGGGAGGAGTTAAAACATTTTATTTTGAATGATATGATGGAAGAAATTGGATTTAAGCTGGAAAATGAGAAAAAAATTGCAGAAGAAAATTTTGAAAGAGTGGAGAAAAGTGAAGATGAAGAGTTGGTGTTTGAAGAAACATCGGGGTTGATCAATTTGATGTGTGTGGAAGAACAGCCAAAGTGGATACAGAAAATGATGTTTAGAGAATATTTAACAAATAACACATTTTAATATGAGATTGAATGATTAGAAGTTTTTAGAATATTGATTTTGTGAATAGAATGCAATTATTGAAAGATATTAGATTTGGGGAAATTTATAATCTCTAGCATTTTCCTCAACTCATCATCTTCATCGTCAGTAAAACAAAATATCTAGTTTCAACGCCTACAAAACTAAAATCATCATCTCCTCAAACCTTTTACTTTCACTTATTTCTAGTAATTATAATAGGAATATTCTTCTTAACATAATTTTTAAGGTTTTTTACTCAAATTTAAAATTTATAAAATCCAAGTCTTTTAAAAACGTAAAAATTCTTAAACCCTCTCACTACTATAATAATTCATGATAATAGGGCAAACTTTTAAGTCCTCAGTCTAACATTCTAACTAAAAATCCACATTTTTCGCATTATTATTTAAATTCTAATCCTAATAAAAATAATATCTCAAATATATCAAACAAAAAGTCTTTCCACAAACTATTCACGATAATAAAATCTTAAAATTTCATAACATAAAAATTACTCAAACAGTTCATCTGCCGCTAAAATATTTTCAAATCCCAGGAAATGTATTATTAAAACTACCTATAATCTCTTTTGCCAATACCGCTTTTCCCAGTGTTCAAATGCTTGGGTTTAGTGTCAAAGTGTTTTTTATCAGAAATCTTAGCCATATGTCTCAAAGTCTCTCTATCTGGGTTATCCTTAATAGTTCCAGGTCTCCTCGATTTAACTAAACTTTTGCTTTTAGTCCTAAACCGTTTTTTAATAGTTTCAATCCCAGTATCTCCATCAATATCCATATCAATATTACTTGTGAATTCAGGCGACTCTTCCCTTTTTCTTTTTTCCTTAATCGTATTTTTAAGTGGTGTTGGATCTATACCCAACTCTTCAAGACCTTCCTTAACATCAGACCATTCTTTTCTCCTTGGTTTGAAATTTCCTTTTCTCAACATACTTTCTTGTTGTATTCTTTTGCGTCTCAAGAAAATCTTCCTTCTAATTTCATAAATTTCCCTCATTTCATCATAATCCAAAGGTAAGTGAGCATCACCTAAAACCTCTTCTTCTTTTTCTAAATCATTAAGTTTATCCATAATGTCAGGGTCAATATAATCCATGATATTTTTCCCTTCTAAGAACTCAGGCATGATATCATAGCGCCAATCTTCATCTTCAAGATCAATAAAATTCTCCTGTGGAGGTAAATAAAAGACCCCAGCCCCACCATTAATTTCTTGCATTTCCTTGATGTTTTGACTAAATGGATTCTTTTCTCCAAACTGCATCTGAGCAAAAACTGATTCAGGAATATTTACTGGTCGATCTTCTATATGATTTTTAGGTATTGACACATAAGGTTGAGCTCTTGTATAAGTTGCAGTTGTGTGTTTGCTTTTAAATTGGCTACGAAAAGCTTTTAATTGCTCACAAGCTAAATTCCTACAGTTCATAACCCCATCTTGGTTTTCATTAGAAACTTGGGCAATAAATGCTTTATGTTCAGCAGCTAAGTTTTCAATCTCAATTTTATGTTCAGCATCCACATCTTCCCATTTTTTAATATCAGTCTTGGTTAAAACAATCCCTATAGGTTTATTGACAAAAAGAGGCTGAATACTTCTGAACAATTGGATTTGTTCAGGGATTTTATAAGTGCAAGTTTCAGAAATGTCAATAAAAAATAAAATGCATGAGTTAAGATGGGCTAAAGCTGTGATACCTTGCATTTCAACAGTATTTCTCTGTTCTAAAGGACGATCAAGTAATCCAGGGGTGTCTATAACTTGCCAAGGGATGAAATCATAGTCAGTATGTCCAACAAACAAGCTTTTTGTTGTGAAAGCATAGGGTTGAACTTCAACATTAGCTCTGGTTACAAGGTTCATAAATGAGCTTTTGCCAACATTAGGATATCCAGTTATAATCAGACTTCTGCTGTTTGGGTCAATATTTGGAAGCCTGGACAAATGCTTGCGAACCTCTTCAAGGTAAGTGAGCGAGTTGGCCAATTTTTTCTGTTTGGGTCAATATTAGGAAGCCTGGACAAATGCTTGCGAACCTCTTCAAGGTAAGTGAGCGAGTTGGCCAATTTTTTCAAAATCGTACACATACGGCCTAGGGCTGCTTTTTTCAAAGTCTTCCCTCTATAAAGACTATCAGCATATTTTAGCATACGGACATAATCTTTAGCCACATTTTCTACCATATGATTGGCTTTATTTACGTGGCCTAAAGCTAATTTATAATGGTCTTTATCATAGAGGACATTCATAAGATCCGCATAGAATGGGTGAATATCATCAAGTTTGGGGAACTTTTCTAACATCCCACCAAGCTTTTCTTCTATTGTTGATTGAGTAAACTTTACCTTGCGCATGTAAAATTTACGAATACGACTGATTTGCATTTGAGGATGGATCTCAGTTGGCGTTTTCCTCTGGGTTTTGGATAGAACTATGTCTATAAGCTCTTTAGCAGTGGGTACTGCTGGTAAGGACTTAAAGTTGTAGTTCATCCTATTTATTAAAATACGCCAGAAATATGAAAGATTGTGATTCAAGGAAGAGGGGTAATTTTTTTTTTTCAATGAAAGAATGATTTTGGAGGATTGTGAGATGATGTGGTAGAGTATTTTGAAGATTTATAGGTGGAATGCTGGAATTATGGATTGTGAGAAGGTATTTGAGGAAATTTTGATAGGGGGTAATTGTGGTTTTAAGAGATAATGAAAGATTTTGTGATAGGATTGGGGAGAGGTTTATGGTGGTAAATAGAAGTTAAAGTTAAGATATGGAAAATGTAATTTTTTTTGTTGATTATTGGAAGTTAGAGAGAAGTTTGGTTTGAAGTAGGAATACTAGATAGGATTATATAATTAAAGTTTTAGAATCAAATATAATGTTTAGTGTATATATTGCTGGAGAATCTTGGGTATAATTTGCTTATATACTATTTATATATCATATAGAAAGGTTATGAATGAGATATGGGAATATATAAACTGATATAATTAAAGGTCTTAGAGGATCAGTATATATAAATTGCTTATAAATGTAAGAGTCTCTCTGAGAATAATAATATATAAACTGTATATAAAAAATACATAAATCAAGGATATTCAACTCATCTTAACTTTTCTTATCCATCACAAATTAAAAAAGTCTCCCGTTCCATTATCAATTATCTTTTTTAATACTAAATCCTAATCTTTATTCATTTTACTAAAAAATATCTGTTAATCAAATTTAAATCACTAAAATCCATAAACATTTTTTATATTCCTCAAAAGCATACAATAATTATAAGCTTTACTATTCTAATCTAAGTTTTATCAATAATAAAATGTATGAGCCATTCCCAGATGCTGAGCGGCTTGAACCAAATGAAGATGAAAAAGAAATGTTTGATTGGGCACGCGAACAAGGCATAAAGTGGCCTAAAATTATTTACCCAGTACGATTTCCCCCAGGATATATTGGATCGATGGCAATTGATGAAATTCTTCCAGGTGAAAGAATTGTTACAGCTCCAAATTCAGCTTTATTTACAAGTAAAGTTGCCCAAGATAGTGAGCTGAAAAGTGTTTTTGCTGAGTGTCCAGAAACTTTTACAAAATCTATGCTTGTCTTAGTTACTTATATGATCTGGGAAAAATATAAAGGTTCTGAGTCTAAGTGGGCAGCATTTATTAAATATCAACCTAAGAACCCGACAACGATACAGGACTGGACAACTGAGGAATTGGATGTCTTACAAGATTATGATTTAAAGATTGATGTAAAAAATATATAGGCTGAACAAAGGAAGAAGTACCTTGTCTATGGTTGGAACCATTGGAAGTCCACCTTAGAAAAATTCCCTCAATTCACTTCAGAAATGTTAAAACTTGAAGAGTACACCTGGGCTTTCCGAGTTATCGGTACTCGAAGTTTCGGTAAATTTATGCCATACATAACCCTTATCCCAGTAGGTGAACTTCTAAATCATGATAATGTAGAAACATATTACATCTATCAAAAAGAATCAGATACTCCTGATGCATCATCAAGATATTCAGGAATAGTAGATCAAATCGATCATGATGATGAATTACTAACAAATGACCCAATCATAAATCTAAAAACAGAAATAATCCTAAATATAAACGAAGAGCTCAATAAACAAACAAAAGACTTAGAAAAAATCCTTTTAATAAAAAGCAAATGTCGAGAAATTGATGCTAAAGAAGAAGCTGAAGCTAAAGAACATAAAAAATATAGGCCACCTGATATGGATTTGACAGAAAGTGATGAAAAATGTGCAAGTATTGTGGCTGGGCCTAATGAACATTATAAACCAGGATCAGAGGTTTATATGAGTTATGGAAGATATTCAAATCGTCAGTTACTGTCAACTTATGGTTTTGCGTTAAAAGAAAACTATTATAATTATGCAAGGGTTAAGTTTTTACTTAAAGACTTAGCAGCGAATCATCAACAAAGTGAATTTTTCAGTGATATTGATGCATTTATTATTTTTAAGCTTAAGAAATTCTCTTTTTCTAGGGAATTTATAAGAACTTTGAGAGGAATTAATTGGAAAAACGAAGATCCTTGCGAAGCTTTTTTAAACGCTAAAATTCCTAAACTTGAAGCTTTGTCTCTTTCTATTATGATTAGGGCGTTGAATAGTAAATTGGATAAATTCCCAACAACTTTGGAAGAAGATGATGCTAAAATTAGTGAACCAGGATTGGCTTTAAGGACATATTTTGCTATTCTTTATAGGAGACAAGTTAAAGAGATGATTAAAGCTCAAATAAGATATGCTGAAATTGCTTTGAAGATTGTTGGAAAGTTGGAGGAAGGAAAAAGTCTGGATGAAGCAGTTGGTAGGATAGAAGGAGAAAATAATCACGGTATGAGTTATTTAGATTATAATATCAATAGAGCTGCACTTAGAGAATATATTGATGAGTTTAGAAGTAATTAGGCTAATTTGATATAGAAATTTAAGATGGGTTAAAACTATTTATAAGTTATAATGTATTTTTTATACATATTAGTTACATCTATAAATATTATCAAAAATTAACAATTAAATATTGTTTGAGAATTGAAGAATAGCTACTTTAATGCTTGTAAATCGAAAACTGCAAACTATAAACTTGATTTTACTTAGCTTTGAAAAACACTACGACATAGTTTTTACCTTTGAACTCACAAAAGCCTATATTTTTGATTTCTAAGCCAGTTTGAAAATTTAAAACTTAATTTTTTGTTCTGCAAAATTTTTGCAGCTAAGATATTTGGCCCAGAAACAGGGATGCTAGACCATCTTATTTTTGAAACTTGCTTCAGTATTATTTCGTGTAATTTAAACTGTCTAGTCAATTTCACAAAGCTTTATTATATGTTTTTTTTGACGAGCTTGAGTAATAAAGTTATTATAATATTGATGGAATGCAATATTCATTCAAACTGCTAATAAAAATTTGATCAAATACATAAGTTCTCAATTTGTGCACTTATCAGTAATCTATTTACAATATAATATCATGTTGATACTATTTCAGATTTTAGAATTACAAAATATTTTATATCCTAAATTTAAAGTAATCTATTTACAATATAATATCATGTTGATACTATTTCAGATTTTAGAATTACAAAATATTTTATATCCTAAATTTAATCAATATCACAACTAATATTCTCTTAAATTTTATCAAAATGTTATCTCTAAGAAAATCACTATTAACATAATTAAATGATGGAATTAAAGAAAAATCACTCAGATAAAATCTTGAAAAAATCAGTATCTGAAATCAACAAATTAAACCCTTTGGTCACATTCCAACGATTTCCAATAAATCAAAATCCAGCTCTTTATCCTCAGCCTTCAATGCCAAATTTAGCTTGTCAAGATGAAGATAGGCTAAAAGTTCCTATAAGAACATCTAAATTCTTTGAAAATCGAAGTAAAAACTTCACAATCCTTCCTCCAATAGGGAATATGCAAAAGCTCAAGTTTCACGAACTTAGTAATGATTTGTTTCCAAGAGTCCTACTCCAAAGCGATTGTCGTACTTTAAGGAAACAGAAAACTGAAGAGGAACTTATTAAAAATTATAGCCAATCAGAGAAAAAAATACCAAAAAGACAGGCAAATGTTAAAAATCATAGCTGTGAAAAAAGAGTATCAAAAGTTTTAAGAACGAATTTACTGTATTGTGTTACTGATATGGAGCAAATTCCGACACCTACATTTAGAAATAGTGTGATGCCTGAGAGTTTTACTACGAAAATCGACGATTTCGATACAGAAAATCATGAGGACTACAATATTCGTAGTCAAAGCGAGATATTAAGGGGAAAAAAGAGCCATGTGAGCTTGCTGCGTAGTACTTTTAAAGTAATACCAAAAAATATTGGCAAGCCAGAATGTGATTTAGCGAATGTGATAAGGCATAGTTTACCTGGAAAAGCTAGCAATGGACGTCAGAAAATTAAGGTTCTTAATCGTGGGCTTCCAAAGGATGTGTTTACTGTCAATGAAAATCATAGTTTTAAATAACTAGTCTAATTTATTATTGGTATGAGACTTGTCAAAGAAAAAATTAGACAAGTTTATATGTAGAAGAAAATGTGAGAAAAGATTAGGAAAAAATAATTGAATAGGGTATTTGAAATGGAATATAGGAGAATTTTCTAAGGGAAATTATGGAAAATCGCTTTAGTTCACATGGGAAAAAAATTAAAAACTATAAATGGATAAGAATTATATAAAATAGTATTTTATTTGAGTTTTAGATAATAAATTNTCGCTTTAGTTCACATGGGAAAAAAATTAAAAACTATAAATGGATAAGAATTATATAAAATAGTTAAGTATGATGATATATTATTATATAATAATAGTTATAATATCATTTAGATATTAGAATTCTGTATTATTTTTGTTAAATTTATAATCTATTTCTGACATAAAGCACATTTGATTAGAGAATAAAACAAGGATTAAAATAAGCATGATTAGCAAAAGTTTTGCTATAAAATAAAACTTAAAACCCTTAGGTAAACTAAACTAAGGATAAAGCATATAGAAAATATTTATTATATAAAATCATCAAGTTTTATTTTATCAAAAATTGTTTTTCGTTTATAACTAAGAAATTTAAATAAAGTATTTAATTTTATATTGGAGATAGTATTTAATAAATCAATTATATACGATCACATCATTATGAATATATCAACAAATTAATTATCCAAAATTTTCTTAAATATAATCCCTTTAATTAACAAAAAAAAGGCAAAACCTTGACAAATCGACTAAAAAAAATCTACTAGAACTGTCTCAAAGCATAAAATCCCTATGAAAACCTTGACAAATCGACTAAAAAAAATCTACTAGAACTGTCTCAAAGCATAAAATCCCTATGAAAACCATATCCATCATTTTTATGGTATATATAAAAAATGCTCACAAGCTTAATTAGGACTATGAGCGTATTGGACTCTTCAATTGTCAGGAACATTGACTTCCTAGCTAACGAAAAGAACTTCTTAGCAACAAGATCAGACCTCTACGACAAAATAACCAAAATAAAAGAAGCTGGGGGGAAGAAAAACATAGAAAGACATCGATCCCGTCATAAGCTCATGCCAAGAGAACGTATTGATTACCTTCTCGACCCAGGATCACCATTTCTTGAACTTTCCCAACTAGCTGCATACGACATGTATGGTGATGATATTGTCCCTGCAGCTGGGATAATAACAGGTATAGGTAAAATCCATAACAAACTTTGTATTATTGTATGCAATGATGCAACTGTAAAAGGTGGAACTTATTATCCAATGACTGTTAAAAAACATGTTAGAGCTCAACAAATTGCTATAGAAAACAATCTACCTTGTATTTATATTGTGGACTCGGGTGGAGCATTTTTACCTTTGCAAGCTGAGGTTTTTCCTGATAAAGAGCATTTTGGTAGGATTTTTTATAATCAAGCTGTGATGTCGAGCATGGGGATTCCGCAGATTTCAGTTGTCTGTGGAAGTTGTACTGCTGGAGGAGCGTATGTTCCAGCTATGTCTGATGAAAATGTGATTGTGGCAGGAAATGGGACGATTTTTCTAGCTGGACCTCCTTTAGTCAAGGCAGCAACAGGGGAAGTTGTATCAGCTGAAGATCTTGGAGGTGCTGATTTACATTGTAAAACAAGCGGAGTTACAGATCATTATGGGAAAAACGAAATCCATGCATTGAACATAACGAGAAATATAATGAAATATGTGAACTCTCCTGAAATCCCAACTTCAAATAGCTATGATGATCCACTTTATGATATTGAAGATATTGCTGGGATTGTAACTTTGGATAGTCGAAAATCTTTTGATATAAGACATATTATTGCTAGAATCCTTGATGGCAGTCGTTTTCAAGAATTCAAAAAAGACTTTGGTAGCACTTTAGTTACAGGATATGGGAGCTTATATGGGCAGACTGTGGGGATTGTAGCTAATAATGGGGTAATTTTTTCTGAGTCTGCTCAGAAAGGGGCACATTTTATACAAGTTTGCGATCAGAGAAGGATACCTTTGATTTTTTTACAAAATGTTACTGGGTTTATGGTTGGCAGACAATATGAAAGTGAAGGAATTGCTAAGCATGGTGCTAAAATGGTCACTGCAGTATCAACAGCAACTGTACCAAAACTCACTTTGATTTTAGGATCAAGTTATGGAGCTGGTAATTATGGTATGTGCGGAAGAGCATTTGGGCCTCGATTTTTATATATGTGGCCTAATGCTAAGATTTCTGTTATGGGAGGGGAGCAAGCAGCTAATGTTCTTGCAACAGTAGACTCAAATAGATCTAAATGGTCTAAAGAAGATGAGGAGAAATTCAAACAAATCACTAGAGACAAGTATGACAAAGAAGGATCTGCTTATTATTCGTCTGCTAGGATATGGGATGATGGAGTTATAGATCCTTTCCAGACACGCCAGGTCCTTGGTTTAAGTCTTTTTGCCACTCTTGGAGGAAATAATGACAAAAAATCCTTCGGAGTGTTTAGGATGTAGGATTTATTATAGACTTTTGATTAACAATTTCTTCTAATATTTCAATATTATTTTATTTATCAATATTTGTTCTGTACCCGAATTATTAGCTTGCAAATATGTGAACTATATTGTTATAAATGGGAAACTGCGGGTATATAGAGAATAATTACAATCCTAGCATAGCAGTAAAATTAGAAGACTTCGAAATAAAACATGCAATAGGAAGAGGAGGTTTTGGTAAAGTATGGAAAGTTGTGCATAAGGCTACAGGGAAATTTTATGCAATGAAAGAAATGAAAAAAAACCTTATTGTTGAAAAGAGGTCAGTTGCAGGAATAATGAACGAAAGATATTTTTTAGGAATTTTGTATCATTCTTTTATAGTAAATTTGCATTATGCGTTCCAAACAAAGACTAGTCTTTATTTAGTTTTAGATTTAATGAGCGGAGGTGATATGAGGTTTTTTTTTGCATTTAACCAGAAGAATGTTTCTGAATATTCATTGAAATTTATTGCAGCATGTGTTTTGGAGGGATTGGAGTATCTACATGGAAACGGGATTTTGCATAGAGATATTAAACCGGAAAATCTTGTATTTGACAGCAATGGGTATCTCCACATAACAGATTTTGGCATAGCCCAAGCTTTAAACGAAGAAAACTCTTCACAAACCAGTGGTACTCCAGCTTATATGTCCCCAGAATCTCTCTGCATAAAATCTAGTAGCCAAACAAGTGATTTTTATAGCCTTGGGGTAATCTTATATGAATGTTTAACAGGAAAAAGGCCTTATCTTGGAAGGAATCGTAAAGAAATCATTAAATCAATACTACTCAAACAGGTAAAATTAAGAAATGAAGATTTTACACAGTTATCCTCAGAAGGAATTGATTTTATAAACTCTTTAATTAAACGGAAACCTGAATATAGACTTGGTTTTAATGGCATTCAAGAAATTAAATATCATCCTTGGTTTGAAAACTGGGACTGGGAAAAATTCAGACTTAAAATGGAGGAATCGCCTTTTAAACCTGGTAAAGATGATAATTTTGATGTTTATGAGGTTAACAAGGGTTGGGAGATTACAAATATGAGAATTAATGATAAGAAAGGCCAGCAGCTTTTTGCTGGGTATTTATTTGATGCTACTTTGTTTAGAAGAGATGAATTGAATTGAATGTGGAGTTATTGAAATAGATTATTAGATAATGAAATATAAATGTCTAAATAAATGATTTAAGGCTTAAGGAAAATAATGGGAAAATTATCAGTGAAAAGGTTTTATGTGATAGGATGAAATGTTTTTAGTTAAATGAAACATGTTTATAATGTTGACAATGTTAAATATTTATAAAAGATGGTATTTATTGTGATTTTCTATGCTTGCATTTATCTTTTAATTCAAAAAACTCTCATTTTAGCAACTAAATAATTCAAAAATAAACTTAATTTCAGAAAATATTAAAATCTTACATTAATAATTTATTAATTTTTTTCCTAGTATCTCTTTTACTAAAATCATATCAAATCCAATCTTCAATTTCATACAAAATTAAAATCCAAATATAAAAAAGCCCATAACCTTAACATAAAAAAAGCATACAAAATCTATAAAATCAAAGCAAATCCTAATATAAAAACTATTTAATTTAAGGATAAATATGTCACGACATGCTACTATGATCCTCTTATGTGCAGGAGAGTGCATGTGGGACGATGAGAAAAAAATAGCTGGGTGGACTGATGTCCCTCTTTCAGAACTTGGGGTTAATCAATGTAAAGAAGCTGCCGAATATATGAGAGGAATAAAAATTGATGTAGCTTTTACATCAGTTCTAAAAAGAGGAATACATACAACTTGCATAGTGTTAGATGAACTTGATTTAAATTGTGTTAAAATCAAAAAGCACTGGAGATTAAATCCAAGACATTATGGGATAATGCAAGGTGTTCTTAGATCTGAAGCTAAAAAAGTGGAAAATTATCAAGAAATATTTAGAGGACTAACTCAGAAATTCCCTTCAATATCTACTTCTGATGAAACTCACCCATCTCATGATTTCAGATATTGTCTTGTTCCATATAATTCCCTTCCAGGTTCTGAAAGCCTTGAAGATGCAAAGAATAGAATCATCCCTTATTGGTATGATAAAATAGCCCCATGTTTACTTAAAGGGAAAAATATTCTTGTTGTTACTCACAAAGATACAGTACGAGCTTTGAGATACTTTTGGAATGATTATGAAGGGAATATTGAAGATTTAGAAGTGGCTTCTGGAGTTTCAAGAGTGTATGAGTTTAATGAGAAACTTGAGATTATTGATAAAAAGGACCTTGGAGATCTTGATGAAATTGCTAGGAGAATCAGTAGATTAAAAGTTTAGAGGTAATAATTTTTTTTGGAGGATGTTCGAAGGAAATTAAGTTATTTTAAGTAATTATAATTAGTAGAGTTTATGAAGTGAGTTAAATTGAAGGGGTTTAGTATAAATTTCAGGTAATATATAAGTGATTTAAAAGAAAAAGGTTGATTATATAGTTATTTATAAAAAATTATGATCCTTTATATGATTAAGTTAAATTTAAAGACTTTAATAATATATTGTATTCCCATTATATGGTAGTTTATTATTACTATCAACTAAATATAGACTAATATAATTAAAATCTAAATATCATCAAATGACAATTATTTATCTTACCTATTTTTTATCTTATCATATCCTTAGCATTATCATACTTCGTCAATCCTTCAATTTCCTTGCCAAAGCACAAAATATTTGCTTCATTTCTCAATTATCCTAAGTTCTTTCCTATTTCCTTATCCTCCTCTTCATCAACTTTTTTCCATATGAAAATTTTTTCAGCAAGTAATTTTAGAGCTTTATTAACAAATCTATTAGGGATTAAGATATAAAATGAAAATGCTCGAGTTTCTTACATCTTATATTTTAATCAGGTAAAATTTTTGTTATATTTGATTGATTTTTTGATTTGAGAGCTTGAGAAAGAGTTTTTATCAGAATTATATCGTAAAGGTATTATATAAGCTCAAGCTTTTGATAGTGAGGGCTCCTAAATAAAAAATTTATAGAAGGTTCGGGTAATTTTCAAGGAAAAAATAATCTATCTTGGTATATCAAATTAACTTCAAGTTCTAAGATTGAAGATGAGAAATCTGATTTAAATGCATTTGAAAATAGTTCAGGATGCTGGATTTTTCTGATGAAGATGATGCTTTGCAGCTTTTATGTTGGATTTCAGAGAAAGATTTTTTTGAAAGTTGGCATGAATTCTTTAGTGCTACTGCTTTATTCAAATGTTTTGTAAAAGCACTTCTTTATAGACAGAATCTTGAGATTGATTGTTTTTAATTTCCAGAAATGACTAAACATTTCATTTATATTCCCTTACTCTTGTGAATTTTCTCTTTATTGAGTATTGAATGCAAATTTTTAGATAGTCTTCTGTAAATTTTGGTAGAAATGAGCCAGAGAAAGAGGTTGGTTTCTTAGTCATAATCCATATTGATAGAAGATCCCATCAATTACAGATTTCCTAAGATACTGAGTTCTTCTAAAAACTTCAATTTTATTTTAGAAGACCAGAAGCACTCCTTTCTCATCTTCCTGCTTATTCTTACTTCCAATTAAAAAAATAACAAAAATAAATACATTACTAGGATATTTCGGGTTTTCGATAATAAGCTTGTAATCTTTAGTCACGTTATTTATGATTAATTTACTATTAACAGGTATCTGATTACTTTATGGAACTTTAAAATTGTACTTAATCTTATGAGCTTATTTGCTTACCTTAAAAATTTTTGATAATATTAAAAAGCCTTTAAGCATTCTATACCGTATCATATTTATCAATTTGAAAAAAATCTAAAGTCCTATACAGTAGCTAAAAGCTACCTACTATTAATCAAATCCAAAATAAAATTAAATTATCAACTTTGAGCATAGTTTAAGCATATAGTTTTCAAACTTTTCCAAGCTAAAAAGCCAATATGATAATTTTTTATGTTAAAGAAAACTCTCAAATCTAAGCCGACTTCCAGTCAAATCAACGTAAAAAGCAGCAAATTCATCCCAGTCCTCCTATCTTCCCATCGTAACAGTCCTAAAAGAACTCGGAAATCTGAACTGCCAAGCAAAAATCCTAGAACTTGCCAAGAAACACCAACCAATTTCAATCCACCAGCTCTAACAAAAAGACTAAGTTCTGCTGAAACCCGCAAGTCCGTGCCAAAGATCATAATCAAAGAAATCATCAAAGTCTCTCATCTAAAAGTCCAAAATCGAGTTAAAACATTCAAACCTTGTCCCAAAGAGAAAAATCTAGCAGATCTCCTTGTATCACCTATACAAAAGATTCCAACAGAATTTTTAGGCTATGATGATAAGAGTTTGATAAAAGCTCTAAACCTATAATTTACATATGTACAGCTTTAGTTATACATTATTTTAGATTTTATAAGCTTAAGTTAGTTATTTGATAAACATAACTGGAAGATTTTATTAGCTCCAACCTCAGTGATCTTTTGAGTATTTTAAAGGAAAGAGTTTAATAGACTCATGTAATCTGGGTATAGTGAAGCTTTAGTTAATGATTTTAGGATTAAGAAAAGATATGACGATGAAGATTTAGAAATTAAACGCACTTTCTAAATATCAGTGTTGATAGTTATAACTATATTGTATAATTTAACAAAATCCCTCAGAATTGTACTGTTTGATAAAATTTGATAGTAAGTTTTTATATTTTTTTGGTCTGAGCTCGTATATCCACCTAGTTGGCTATTGGCTGCAAACTGAAATGTTAGCACAGGCTGTTGGATAATGCATTTCATAACTGTAAAAATGCTGGAAACTTGAATTCTTTAAGAAGTTACTGAGGCATTTTGATAATTTCCAGCTTTAAAGTTCAAAATAACCATAAATTTTAACCCGTATTTGTTTTCTAGTTGTGAGATAATTAAGTGCATATCACTTGGCATGAAAAAAAAAATTGTATTGAGAGATCATGTTGCTTACAGTTAAGCTTAGATAACCTGTGGTGTGATTACTAAAGTAAAGAAAAAAAAAATTGTATTGAGAGATCATGTTGCTTACAGTTAAGCTTAGATAACCTGTGGTGTGATTACTAAAGTAAAGATTTGAAAAATCAGTATGTTATTTGAGAGCGAAAACTTCTGGTAGAGATTCATTTTATAGAAGAATTCACTGATTGTTGGGAGGGTTATTAATAAAGATGTTTTGGGACTAGGAAATCACTAACGGTACCAAGATTAATCGACTGACTGGAGGTTGCATTGAAGGATTAAAAGGTGATAATTCAGAAAAGGTGATAGCCTGGTCGCTGTTTTTAATTTTAATTCGAGCCTTTACGTTATTTGGTGATGCATCATGATGATTGAATTGTATATCTTTATTCTGATAACTGGTAGTGATACACATATCGCTACATTAGAAAAACGGTGAGAATGTATAGTTATTAAAAAGAGAATCTCTTAGAAAAGAAATCAATATTTCGTGTAGAAATATATTCTGGAATTTATTCCTCAAATGATGATAGCTTCAGATGCTAAGTTCACAGATTTAAGTCTCAGTCAAATCAAATATCTATAGAATTGAATAATATGAACTAGAAATAATAGAATCGATATCAGATTCAAGTAGATTTTGTGAATTCATAAGCATTTATTTTGAAAAAATTTAACGAAGAATTTTAAATTTCCTAATGCTTAGTTACAAAATCATATACTAAGTGATCATAAGATATCTATGATATATCAGATAAAAAAGCTAAAAAATACATAAAATATAAAAGATAATATAGAGTTGCATCAAAGAAAAATATTTTATGAGCTATTAACCTAAAATCACTCACTCTATTTGAGTATGAAAAAATACTAAATCTGAAATTTTTATACTGTCGGAATGTAAAAATAATAATATTTTAAAAAGAAGAATTCATCTGCTCTTTAAAATAAAAATTCGCTGCTTTTGAAATAAGAATTTTTTAATACTGCAGCAGAAGGATATTTCTTTGTATCTATTTAATCTAAAAAATGCGATACATTTTTAATAGACCACTTAGTAATGCATTTTTAAGAAGTTTTGAAGAAATTTAAATTTATTAGAGATTGATATGCACAAATATGAAATTAAATGCCTGTAATAAGCATTTATACATCATAATCAGTGTGCTTAAGAATTTAGTTTTTTATCATACCTTCAAAAAATCAAATAATTTAGCCCTCCATAAAATAATCAATTAGGGCTTTTACTGAGAATGATAAAAAAATATTAAATTGTGAGACTCTAATGTGTTTTATTCAAATACAATAGATTTTAGTTATTTATTGAACTTGATTGAAGATAAAGAGCATATATTAAGGTAAACACTAAAGAAAATAATGCATGAGTTGCTTTGCATATTTAAGCTTATAAACATTCTCATAATTTTATAAACAAAAAAATGCTCGGTACCAAAATATCACAGTTATACTAAGTAATAACTTATCAAAATTAAACCTTTATTTAGTTACTATTGCCTATTAAAATGGTTATTAGAAAATATTTGCTACCTGTGTAAATGGAAAAATTTTGTGTAGAGGCTGAAAAGCACAAAGACACATCTTTGAAAAACCTTGAAAAGTATGTAGCTGCAACAGATAAATTTATCAACTTTTTAGATGACATCAAAGAAAAATTGTACACAAACACAGACTTCTCAGATTGCCTACCTCTTCAAGACATCTATATAAAAACAGATAAAAGTTTTACATTATTAAACACTCGAGCATTTATAGAATCTGAAGTAGAAATAAAAGAAGTTCGAACACGAGCTATCCCAGAGTTAAACTCTCATTTTTCATCTCTTTGCAGTGATTTTGATGAAGAATTTAGCGATTATAATAGTTATAGCATGGAAAGCCAAGGCCAGGAATCTCCACAAAACTCTCAAATCCAAAACACCCGCTGTAATGAAATCTTAAAAAAACTAATTTACTCCTAATTTTCCTAGTCTATTTTCTAAGAGTTAATGTATTTAATTTATAGGTTTGAACCTACAGCCAATAATCCCAGCCCCAGTCCACTTTTGAGGGACAATATTTAACTTAACTTGATGATTATCATGTCCTCTTAATATCAAAACTTTAATACTTTTGCCTTCATTATCTTTGACATAATTGACAAGACCTGAAAGATTACTATGATTTGAGAAATTAATTGGGCCAAAACTCACAATCCGGTCACTTACTATAAACCCAGCATTGTAGGCAGGTGACTCTGGGGCTACTTCAGTTATTTCAGCGAATGGGATTGGGGAATCTGAAGTGCCAATTTCTATTTGCACAGGGATTCTTACTTCTGGACGAGACTGTCTGTTTTCAGGGTTACCAAAGAATGCATGCAACTCAGATTCAATTTTCTGCATAAGTGCAGTGTAGTCATTATTAAGAATGATATATTTTTGCCTAGCCTGACGAACCTGGTATAAATCTACTCCTGCCAAAGGAAAACCTTCAGCATCTACTAGGCTACCTCTTAAGCCTGGCATACCTGGTGCTGTCAAATACTCAACTAAAGAAGCAATTTCTTTTTCGATTTTATCCTTATCTTCTGAATATTTCAGTACTTGTTCACGAGACATTTATCTCTATTAAAAATTATATATGTCATTTTTATAGTATCCTGCAATGGAGAAAATATAGCTATCATTGAAAAATTATAGATGTATTCATTCTTGTTGATAAAGTATCATATATGTCATGCATAAAAAAGAATATGATATGAATTATTTAGTATATATACAGTTTAGCCTCAAATTTATGGGGAAAATTAAAAGCGAGCTACTGAGATATATCTTAGAATTCAGGAATTTTCTATAAAATTAAAAATCTAATTTTTTCTCTAAAAGCTTTACAAAATATTCAATAATAAATATATTGATAAAATGTAGAAGAAATTACCAATCTCAGAGAAATATAAATTTATTCCAACTTATGAGCAAAAGAGAATTATAATGAATGCTTTCAAGTTAGTTAAAGAAATATGAATTCGTTATAACTTATGAGCAAAAGAGAACTATGATAAATGTTTTCAAGTTAATTAAAGAGCACAGCATTAGCAAAACTCAAAATAATATTATCCTTAATTTTAATCATAAAATTTTCAAAGACTTCAATACTTTTATAGTGGTTTTGATAGTAAAAGAGTTAATGCGTATTGATATAAAGAAATTAATTTAAAGATTTTGATAATTTTTACAAAAAAGGTAACATATAGTAGTGATAAACGGCGAATTAAAAAAGCATTACAGCAAGCTACTAGTTTTGATTAAATTTAGCGACAGAAGATATTTTAAGATAAGAATAATTTTAATTTAATTAAAGATGCTGGCATGATTGAGAAGGATAAAGAAGTAATAATAATGCCATTAAAGCCGATAAATTAGGTAAATGTTTGATCTTAATGACATAAAGAAGTTTGAAGCTATATCGAAGTAGCTAAATGCATTAACAAGCTAATTTAGTTCACTAAATTATGTCTAAAAGTTATTTTCTTACTCATTAGATAAAATAGAAGTTCAGATTCTTAAATACGGGGTTATAATTATTATCAAAGTTTAGCCATATTAAATAACAAAAATTTAATAAAATACTTTAAACTTAGCTATAATTTAGACAAAGGGTTTCGCATTGTTCGATGTAAACTCTTAGAAACCCCAGTGTTTGTCTTTAAAGGAGACTTTTTCTTGATTTCCTTTGACACCATCCTTTTCGTTACAGGTGAAGAAGATGTATTATTTCGTGCAGTGTTTGCATATGGTGACAAGCTTTTCACAGTAGGTTTTTCAGATCCTTTAAGTTTATTCTTAAGGTTGTTTATTTCTTTGCATTTTTCTTTGTATTGCATTTTGAAATATGAAACAGTTGGAAAGCTCATATCATTTTTCTCTCCCTCTGTTTTTTTAATCAAATCAACCATTTCCTTATTTTCCTTCGTCAATTCTTTACATAAAAACTCTTTATTCTTAGCAATCTCTTTAAGCCTTTTAACTTTCAAACATTTATCAACAAGTATTACATTTTTATGCTCACTTTCAGCCTGTATTTCAGCTTCTGGTTCCCTAGTCACATCATTTTCCTTAGAAGTTTCAGTTTTCCTATTCCCTTTGAGCTTAACTAATTCTTCTTCAAGAATTAGAAGTTCTTGTTTTAAACTATGATTTTCTTTATCTAATTCTCCAGTTTTATCTTTAATACTAGTTTCAATTTTCATATTAGCGATTTCATTTTCTTCAATATTTGATTCTAAACTTTCACAATAAAGCTTAAGCTGATTTTCAATTTTTATATGTTCTCTAATATCAGCTTCAAGTTTCTGCAAAGTTGTTTGGACAATTTCTGAGTTATGAAAACTTTTGTGTTCGCTAAAAATCTTAAGGTTTCTCTGATGGGAAAGTAAGTCTTTAATAGCTTCCGTCATATGACTTAATGCTTCTACTGGTTCTAAAGCATTAACTTCATCTGAGTTCATAATACTTTCATCAGTATCATCAGCATCTTCACAAAGTTTTCCATGGAGGATTTTGCAAATCTTCATAACCTTATCTTCAAGTTCAATCTGTTCAAAAATAGACATATTTAAAGCTGATTCTTAAATAAATTATGATTGAAGAGCAACATTTGGAATATGGGGAAATCATATACAAAACCCTTGCTGTTGAAGTAAGACTTGCAAAAAATCTAGAAACAAATGAGATGATATGCATTAAAACTTATAGAATAGCTGACAAATTGCAAATGAAAAGCTTTGCAAATGAGATATCATCACTTTATAGACTAAATAATCATCCTAATGTTTTGAAGGTTTTAGGACATAAAAGACTTCAGAAGAATTCGAATTGTGTAGAAATATACTTAGAGTATTGTGAGAAAAAAGATTTATGTGAGGAAATTAATAGAAGGATTATTAATAGGCAGCCTTGGAGTGATAAGAAATTGCTGAGCATGATGACAGACTTGATTGAGACTTTTAAATTTTTGCAGCTAGAGAATATTGCCCATAGGGATATTAAGCCTGATAATATTTTGGTTACTGCTGATGGGATACTAAAAGTTAGTGATTTGGGATCAAGCACAAATCTGAATAATGTTGGCAGTATTGAAAAACAAACTATTGTAGGGACAAGCTATTATATGAGTCCTGAACTTAGAATTGGCCATATAAATGAAAAAGGTCCTGAACTTGAACGCCATATGCTTTATAATGCTTTTATTTCCGATGTTTGGTCACTGGGATTGACTTTTCTTGTTATGATTTCACTTAAGTCAGTTGAAGATTTCACAAATATATATTCTATTGAAAAAACAGTTCAAAATAGGCTTAAAGAGATTGAAAATCCTCTTTTTTTTAAAATTCTTAGTTATATGCTCCAATATGATCCAAAAAATAGACCTGATTTTAATCGTCTAAGTGATATATTAGCGAGATTAAAAGAAGAAGTAACAACTTGCATACTTTGCAAGGATAATTTTAATGAAGAGAGGTTTTGGTGCATGAAATGCAAAAAGTATATGCATATACAATGCTTAAAGCAAAATGATTTATACTGCCCAAATTGTCGTACGCCTATTAATCATGAAGAAAACATTTTAAAGTGCTGTGAATGCAATCAATGGAGTTCATTAAATATATCAAGGAAATGCAATCATGTTGTATGTAATAATTGTTCTTACATCAATGTTTCATGCTCCTCATGTTTTGGCATTGAAACCAAAGATCGATTTGATTATGTGGGATGCAATACTTTCAAAAATATTTGTTGTAAAGAGTGTAATATTCCTATGATCTATGATAAAAATGCTGAACTCCTTTCATGTATTGAGTGCCCTAACATTAGACTATGTAGTATATGTAAAAACAAGAAACATGATTATGCTTGCAGCTTGACAAGCATTTCATATGATATATATTGCCGTTGTAGAATTTGGAGAAAGAAGGTAGGTAATTCATTGTTCTTTTCATGTGAATTATGCAAATATTTATGTGTTGTTTGCTATCAATCCCCAGAAAAAAATCATCTCAATTGCGCTTCGAAGTTTTCTCAAGTAATTAATTAGGGTTTATGAATTATCGCTTGGCTATTGTCCAGCTCTTGCCAATTTTCTTCTTTTATAGTATATTTTTGTAATGAAGTTTTTAATTTCTCTGTCGATCTTTATTATTTCTTGTTTTTGTGCTATTTCTAAGTGTTTTTCCAAATTCTTCATCCATAAATCAAAATGCGTTAACGAAAAATTATGTCTATTTCATCGCATATTTTTTGAGTTTTTTCAACATTGTATAGGAAAAATTATTAAATTTAAATTAGAAACACTATTCACACATGAGAATGAGATCCCCTTGAACTTTCTAAAGTTGTGCTTTTCTGACTTACACCTAAACTATAGGAGCTTACAGTGTAAGGTCTAATATCATTTTTATCAAATCCGCATTTTTTCTCACTATTGCTCTTGGCAATTGATTTCCTCGTGTTAAGCTTTTGCATACGGAGATTTTCAATCTCATTTGTTAAATTTCTAATTTCCAAGTCTTTGATTTTTGAAATATGAACAGTTTTAGTAAGTTGTTCAACTAAATCTTCCTCTGTAGTTCTTAAGTCTTGATAAGCGCATTTATATTTAATTAGTTGGTCTTCAATAAACTCTTTTTGTTTCTCAAACTGTTCTATATTATGAGTAATAGCTTTGTTGTCTAGTGAATTCACACATTTAATGCTTTTAATTCTTTCATATTCATTCTGTAAACTCTTGTGTTTGCTGTTTAGACTCCCGTTTTCTTGTATCAAAAGCTTTTCATGACTTCGATAACAATCAAGGTGGATATTGGCTTGAAATAATATATCTTTGAGCATTTCTCTATATAGTCTTTACATTTGATTACATACTGTACTAAAGCTGTTTCCTTCAAAGTTGCCTCTTTCTATCATTGAGATCATTGTGAGAAAGTGATCAAATGACGAGGCTAGCATAATTTCTTCGATATCATCAGCAGACATTTACAAACCTGTATGTACTGTATTAATTTTTTAACTTTTACTATGTTATTATATTGTTATCATTTTCATAGAGATATAGTTTTAAAAGATTCTAAAAACTATGCTAAGATATGATAAGATTTCAAATAAACTTATATTTTTACTAAGAATCAAATTATCGATAGAGATGATGGTAATTTTTTTGTTGAATGATAATGGATTTGATTGTTTTTTGCGTTCTGATTTATTTAGTTACTGTTCAAGGAGTAATTTGTGATACTATATGCATAACTTTGTGTGACCCAGATGGCCCGAATGGCTGTGGATCATATTGTTGTCCTGATTATGAAACTTTAGTCAAAGATTTAGAGTGTAAAGAGGATTTGGTATGCACAGATTATTCAGAAAGCCAATTAGAATGCTACAGCTCATGCTTATTTAACTCTGGAAACCTCGCTCTAGGACAAATTTGTGATAGTGACTGCAATAAAAAATGTCAGAGTGACGATGCTTGCTTGGAAGAATGTAAAATTTCTAGTTGTAAAGCTCCAACTTCACTATATTTTGTTGTTTTTATTGGTTTTCTACTTACACTTATTGTTTTAAGAAAATGCTTTGCTTACTGCTATACTGATGTAGTAAAAGAAAATCGACCAAATTATTCAATCATTAGAACTTAACTAAAAATATGTATTAGATTATTTTTCTTAACAAAAGGATTTTGCTCATAATATAAGGCCGATAAATAATGATTTAAAAAGCATAAATGGCTTTAAATATAATTTTAAAGTGATAGTTAGCAAGATGAAACTCACACTAACTAACTTCGTAAAATAATCCATAAAATATTATCAGCATCATTTATTTTGAAATCATTATTAAAAATAATCCACATATTTAATACATATTACTCTATTATTTATTTGAAAAAATACTATTAAAACTCAATCTTGTATTAATAATTCAACTAAATACAGTTTGTTTAAACCTAACTGCATAGTCAAAATTCTGAACGAGACCATCTTTTACATTATTATAGGGTAAAGTGTATTTTACTGAAGTGAATAAGTAATACTAGGCTACACAGGACCATGAAACGTATTTATAAATATTTTTTTTATAGTCAAAATTTATAACGAACTTAGAATCAGACTAAAAAATTGCATTCACCCATGGATTTGGGTAAAGAGGCTGCACAGGGTTCGGCACTAGGGCCATGCTTGTTAGTAAAGCTATGGATTTTATAGAGATATCTACTCCAAAGCCACCTTTCAGTATCAAAAAAATATAAGATTGCACACAAATGATATAGCAGGGATACATAAAGAGCATCCTGAGAGGATTACTTGATGGTATGATAAATATTCAGATGGAACTCAGTTTACTAAGGCATTTAGTGAACAGAGTGAATAGGATGGCTAATTTCATGGTAAGATCATATTGTAAGCATAAATAATCTAATGGCTTGAATTTTTGGTAGGCTGGCAAAGAAACGCATGCCATTGTGGCAATTTTACAGTTCCCAGAATCGCTAGACAAATTGAAATAAACAATTAAGGCTTATATTACCAAAATTATGAATTAATTACAAATTCTCAATAATTTTATTAAGTAAACAAAGTTCGTCATCTAGATCAAAATGAATGATAACAAAGTTACCTCGACTAGATAATATCACAACTCCTTGGTTCTTTTAATAAATACTTCTTCTACATCAATCTTTTCTCCAAGGATATATTTTTCAAATTTTTTTATTTTGACTGCATTCCTAATTAGTTTTCTCTTTCAAAATATCCTCTGATTATATCTTTGATTAGGTTAAAATATTGATTTTTTTCATTTTGGGATTAATATTATCATTGTAAAGTTATTAGTAGCAAGGAGGGATTCATGTCTGACGCCTTATGTTTGGCTTGAGGATTGTTTATCATATTTTAATATGGATAAGTTACAAAATCTAAATAATTGCTACAAAAATAAGGAAAGTAACTGTGCTAACATCATTGCTACTTAATTGTTTTGTATATTAATGTTTATTATTAAGCATAATGGCATATGATATCTGTAGACTAAATACTAATTCTAATATATCGAGTCAATGAATTCATTTTGTTCAGCATGAAGATTCAACTTTTTATTAAAAATAGTGTCAATCAAAAATGTCTATTTTCCAAATGCACTTCCTGACCCAGCATACAAATCTTTAGTTATATTTATGGTTAATTAATAAAAACTGTTAGAAAATACTTTCAATATCATGATGGCAGTCATTTATATCAATACAACTATCCATAAACTTTTAACTCAAATAATTATTTCAAAAACTCAAATGAGTTCTGATAATAATAAGAACTCGTTATCTCAGAATGCAAATCTTTACAGTTCTATCAAAAAAGTATCTTACTTAAATAAAACCACTAATTTAGTATTTTAATAGCTGAAATAGTTATTATAAAATTTTCTATATAAAAAGGTCAACTTATCTTAGGTCATCTTCCATATGCATGATAAAAATAAAGCAATATCAAAGTAATTACAAAATTAGTTCAGAGTTAATTTATTAAAATTGATTTTTTGTAGGTCTAACAAATATCTCAATAATTGTCAATAAGTTTGCATAATTCTATCGAAAAAAATTTATAACATTTCTTAATATTATCAGCTTAATTATCTAATCTAGCTGCGCACAATAATAAAAAGCTCTATTTCTGTAAGGTTATTAAAGGTATAAATTTGCCATTTGTAATAAAACCGGGAGGCTATAATGGATTTCCTAGACTCCACCCAAAAAAATATTTCTGGATATCTTGAGTAAGTTTTTCTATAGTATAGCTTGTGCTTTGCATAGGTAAACCACATATAAACCTTATGATTAAAAGTTTATCAATAAAGCATATTCATTGAATCTGAGAGTTCTGAGGAGAAGTTTAGACCTATTCGGTATCTGCTGTTTTTTTGATATAATAAACTTCGAAAATTTGATAAACATTCATTCAAATAATTTACCTAAAAAATATGTTTGGCTGTAATATATAAATGGAAGACGCCATAAAATCAAGCAAGTTTGGAGTGTTGTCTCCTGAACCAAAGAGGTTCAGTGTGCATTTCTCACAAACCGAGTTTTTAGCTCCTGCAAGGCCACAAAGCTGTGATACTGAACAACAATTTCTAATTTCTGAGTTGAACGAAATTCTCGGAATCAGCAATTTTCCAACCATAAATCGTAACTCATCCCCATTATTTTCTCGGTTTTCTAAATACCCACCAAGCCGTTCTAGCACAAATCCAATCATATTTGATGAAAAATTTGTTGAATTAGAATATTCCTTCAGTACAAGCGATGACTCAGGTTCTGATAGCGATTCATTGTCACATACTAATTAATTGAATTATATATTTAGAGTGGTTTATAAATATGCTTAAGAAATTCTATGAGGGCTTAGAATAGTTTCTAAGATTTTGAAAGTTTTAATTTTTATGGGAGAATAATTATTGTAACCTGACTTTTACTAGAAACGTTCAGAATTTTGAATGATTAAGGTAATTTTTTTGTATAAAAGTATAGGAAACAGTGGCAGATAATGATGAATATAAGTTTTATGATTCCTGGCTATGTGAAACGGGCTGAATAATATGTGAAAAATTTGTGAACTTGTCTGTTATTATAAAAAAAATCAAAGGATGATGCGAGTTTTCTGATGTTTTCAGTATTTACATATATAAGAGATCAAAACATTTTTTCTTATAGGATAAAAGGTTATATTCCAGCATTTCAGTTAATTCAGTAGATAAACAAATAATTCTTTGCTTTAAGAATAGACTTTTGGCTGGAAAATAGCCAGCTGAAATGAGTGTAAATATCTAAATTTTAATATATGCATACAATTCTTTAGTAAATTGCAATCTTTTTGAAAACTGTATCCAATAGTAATAAATGCATACAAGATCCGAAAACTTTTTGCAAAAGATAAATGAAAGGATTAATAAACTGAAGGAATTTTCATCAGAAGAAGCAATCAATGGCTTAGCTCAAATGGCTGATGAAATGAGCCAGTTAATAAACAAGACCGATTGCTCTCCCTCAGGAATTCCTCCACCAGACGATATAGACTGCAGCTATGATAGCTTAAGTTCATCTATAAGTGTTCCCGATGGACCAGCTGCTGAACAATTAAATGTTATAAAGAATAAGAACATGCAATTACGTAAGACAGCGACATTAACTATTCAAGATTTTAAAAATACATCACGTAATTTGCTGTCAAAATCCCAACTCCAATCAAACAAAGGTTCAATAATTCTTCATGAACTAGAGACAGTCAAAAAGAACCTTGATGAAGTTTATGAAGAGGCTCATAATTTCCCACATAGAATGAAATCATTTACCCCAAAACAAGTTGCGGCAATAGAAAATGAAGAAAATATGGCTCTTGTATACAATAAAATCCAGGATATACAAAAAGAAATTAATGAAGCTGCTAAACGACTGCTAGAGAGTGAAAAAATGATTTTGTATACTGAAGAAAAAAATTTAGTCCTGGAAAATCGGATTAAGAAGCTGGAAGATAGTGTTAATAGTGTGTTAATAAGCGAAGGGCCTGAGAAAAGCAGAAACGAAAACTGCATGTGTATTTTAAGCTAGTTAGGATATAAATTTTAGCAGGCTATGATAAGTATTATGATTTACAGGTTTTTGCAAGTAAAAAATTAGAGTTAGATATTTTTTTAATTATGATATATTATTGTAGCTGTATGCTAATTTGTGTAATTTTAATATTTTGGAGGGATTATTATAAAAACTGAAAATTTAATGATTTGATAGTTATATAGCTTTTCTAAAGTTTCATGAAGATAAAATAAGCTTTCAAAAATTTAAAATTTTTTTTGTTAAGAATACATTTAATTAGCTTTATAATAAAAATGCATTAAACTTTAATCAAGTTTTACAACATAAATCTTTTGTAAGAATTATAAATCTCAGCAATCTTATATCATGCATTATAAATATTTAGAACTACTAAAACTGAAACATTAGAAACTAATTCAAACAACCAGGTCACTAATAATATAGTTAATTGCAGCGCTAATGTTAGCTATACTTTTCGTATCTACCCCAAAGTTTAAATCCAAGATAATCCTTTATAAGCAAAATTTCAGCTGAGGGATTTTTAACATTAGACTTGTCAATGATCACATAAGATATTAGCTTTAGCTTCGTCTTTAGTACTCAATATTTCCACTTTTCCTTTAGAATAATCAATAATACTGCTTTCATCAATTAATCATGCTCAAATAACAGTTTATTTTTCAATTGGGCTTTAAGCTCTTCAACTCTGTTATAAATTTCGCACACTTCTGAATAATTATCTTCAATAATAAAATCTTCAGATATTATTAACTTGATAAAAATCTCAGTAATTGAACAGCTTTCTAGCATCAACCTTTTTCCTATGGATTTCCTCATCAGTTAGCGCAGCTTTAGCTGCATAAATAGGTAAAAGTACATGAATTTTTTTGAATATACATATTTTTCAACTGCTGGCCTATAAAAATCATCATTCTTTCTGAGTTTGTTCTTTCATAGTTATAATGTGTAAACAGTGCTTCAACTGCTTGCTTAACTGTTTCTTTTATAGAGTCTAAAGGTAGAGGTAGCATAGTAGCAGATTCTTCAGGATTCCTGTACTGTTCAGAAAATGATTGAATAAATACAGAAATTTGATTACCTAAAGTGGAATTTTCATAAGATAAAATTTTATGAAATTGATAATAAGATGAGCTTTCTTGTTTGCAAGTAACAACTGTCTCTTCTTCTTCATTTACAAGGTTTCCATATGTATCTTTCTTTTGTGCTGAAGAGGACAAACTCAAAATTAAGTCTAAACGAGAATGAAAATTGTTGATAAGCGGTATTATTACTTGGAGTAACCATAGATACCTTTTATTGTTACAACACGCTTGCATAAAATTTCGGAGGAGAATGAAAATCTACTATATTACACCTTTATTATATCCCAAAAATATTTTTCCATGATTCCATTTTCTTTGATTAACTACTCATATTATTTTAAACTTTTTACTATAACTCCAGTTACTAGATGGATTGATAATCTAGCTAAAGAATATTGCTGATGTGAATAATAAGTAGCTAAGCTCCATATTTGATAAACTCAGCTGGTATATCGTTAGGGACAGAGAATTTTCGGTTCCTAGTAAAGGAATATGATATACTATATAAATAATTAATATAATTGAAATTTGTATTTTCTAAACGATTTCTATTTCGAATGCTTCTCTTCAATCATATATATTTATCTCAAAATGACCTTATTTACTAAAAGTTTCTTAATAGTTCTAACTCTCCAACAAAAACTAATTTTATTTGTATTATTGTAAGAAGAATTATCAAAAGCATTTTATATCTAATATTTATTACCCACATATACTACTAATCAGCTTATCCATCATTTTTTATCTATAAATATTTATAAATAATTCTAACTACTAGGAGTCTTCAGGATTTCTGCAAAAAATGTCGTTGATATGAATGAACAGCAGCTCAAGCCCCCAACAATATAAAAGAAAATACTAGGATCTAAATATTCTGTTGCATAGACTTGAATAAAGTATACTGTAATGCACGATATTCCAAATGATAGCGTAAGAATTGAGAACACCTTAGATCCTACTTCATGATTGTAAACCCTTACTGATATTGGAGCTAAAATTGTGGAATGACCTCCTAAGCAGATCATAAAAATTACGATCCAAATTAAAAAGGCTGCTTTGTAATTGTAAACACTTGGAAATGTGAAGCATAATACAATTTGTATAAATAGAATAGCCAAATAGACTATTTTGAATGAAGTCTTATCAAAAAATATTCCCCACAAAGGTCTTAATGCTCCATTCATAATTGAACCAACAGAGCCAACTATAGTCAAAAATGTATCGTCGTAAGATAGTTTAATCCCTATTGACTTAAAACTCGCAGACGCAACAAGACTAGCCATGGCTGAAAGCAAATACCCCCAAAATATCTGATGAAATTGTACAGTCTTCAATACTTGCAAAATAGTTAAATTCAGATCTGGATTCACAATAAGCGTATTCATTTTTTTAATTTCTGGCATTTTATTTTGTTGGTCTTGCTCATTTCCATTTTCGTCATCATGTATACTATCATTCTCTCCATTTGAATTAGAACCAGAACCAGAATTTGAATCTGATTTTATTTCTAATTGAATAGATTGAGCTTGTGTACGTATTTGTGAATGATGATATTCGTTTACTTTAGAAATATGCTCATCATCTTTATGATCATTGCAAACATTTGTAGATACGTGTTCACTATTTTTTGAAGGAAGGAGATCAACATCTTCTATAATTAATACTCCTATTACAAGGATCACTACTCCTATTACAAGGATCACTAAGTATATACTCGCTAGTATAAGGAACATTTTTGGAACATTTTCAGCTATTTCACGTTCAAAAAACATCTCTGTTTTCCCACCAACCGTATATTCTACTGGTTCTTTATTATGAATATTTACTATAGCAGTTGCTATAAAGTTAAATGCAAATGCTCCTAATGAAAAGAACCCTTCTGTAATCCCCACTATAAGACCTTTGCGTTCTGGATAACAAGATATGGCTATCATTAAAACTGGAGGATACTATATAAAAAATACTGCTATTCCTGCGGCTAATCCAAGAATAACCCCATATATTATTATGACTGATATTTTATCTTGCAATGCTGCAGCAATATAAATCACTATAACATAAAGAGCAGCACCGGCGTAGATGCATTTTTTAGGTCTGAATCGCTTTTGGAGAAGGTCTGATAACTGAAAACTCATTGCAAATGTGAGTATACAGATGTAGTAAATTAATGTCATTGAAGGAATTGTGATGGAGCTATCTTTTAGCCGAATATAGGAGACTATGTAAGGCATGATATTCCCAGTACAATGCAATGTACCAAAAACCTGAATAAAGGTTACTAAGAGAGTTAGAGAGCAGCCGATGAAGGTAGACAATTTCCTATTAACCATTGGGATAAGTATATTGTGGCCATATTTAATAAGCCTATTAAAATACAATATTTAATTAATTATGGTGGATTATTATGACTAAGAGATAATTGAATTGTTTACCTTAATGATAACACTAAAAGGTTTATTTTGCATATACAGACTATTTGAATTTTATTTCCTCTAAAGTTTTCGCATTATTTATAATTAATTTTTTAATCTTGATTTAGAGTAAAAAAAAAAACTTATGCCTATTACTTACTCTAAAGAATATAAGTTTTAAAGCTTTGAAAGTTTGCACTTTATAGTACATAGTTTGATATAGTCTTTCTAGGGAAATTACTTAGACCATCTTAAAGCCAAATTTTGCAAATAAAGATTAGAATCTTTCCATTTAATCATGACATTTTATACAATAATTTGAAGGGATTCGTAATTTTGTTTACTTTATGTCTTAAAACTTTGATTTTTATTATATATCATCTATTTAAACACTCTTAGAAAAATTTAAATAATTATAAATAAGATATTAGTGTAAAAAAATACTAAATTTAGTTGTATTATATTATATATTTTATCAGGCAATTATTTTATATTTGAAATGCAAGATTTAGTTGTATTATATTACGGAAATAATTATAGTTAAAATCTTACAGTCTTTCATTTATTTAACTAATACGGCTTTCTAAATTTTAGGCTTAGCTTTCTATAACTAGCTGGAATAACTTTCTTACTATAAAATATGATTAAAATTAAACACTAATCTTTAGGTAAATTATAAAAATTAGCTAAATACATAATCGTATTAATTCATATAATTAGGCTTAAAGATAGAGCATTCTTGATAGTAAACCAAGAAATTTGCAAGTTTTAACCTTTAGATGTTGCAAAATCCTTAATAAACTCCTATGTTTATATCCTTCAAATTAATTACTTCAAAAATTTAGCTAGAGAGCTTATTTAAAGGTAGGGACTATAGAGTTTTTTGCATAACCCTATATATAGGGTATATTTTAGTTTTGCAAACCTTTTAAGGCTTATCTATTTATTAGCATTTATATTTAGCTTATATAAATTCATATAAGGGTATTATGATATAATTTCTCCCTTTATAATCTGAAATTATTATTTAGGTATTTCCAATAAATTTTCCTAACAAATTTAAGTCTTTTTTATTTAACTCTATCTATAACAGCAAATTCAGGCGCATATCACAGTATTTATAAACTATTAATAATTTCTAATAATAAATTTCTATAAGTTTCAAGTATATCTTTCTTAATGAAAGAAGAGAACAGTAGGCAAAACTGGCTTATTATTACATCTTTATTGCATCCCAAAAATAATTTTCCATTATTCCATTTTCTTTGATTAAATATTCATATTATTTAAATTTTTTACTGTAATTCTAGTTACTAAATGGCTTAATGATTTAGCTAAAGAAGATTGCTGGTGTAAATAATAAACAGCCAAGTCTCCATAAATGTTAAAAAAGCAATTAGTGTCAAAATCAAAGTTTCATAGCTTGAATATAATAAACTATAAATTTATTGATAAGTAAGGCTAGATAAATTTTTTACAATCTCTATATTAATTTTTGGATTTGTGCTTTTAATAGATATTTTTGAATAGCATTTTAAAAAAAAACTAGAGAACTTTTTGGGAAAAATTAAATGCAAGGCTATTTGAAGCAGCATTTCAATAAAAACTATAAAACTTATTTGAAATATTCTTGAATTTGTATTTAAAATACTTTTGTGCATCAATATTTTATCAAGGTTTATTACAAAAAAAGTAAACTTAGTGATGTAAGTCCTAAAAAGAGGGCATATTTCTGAAAATTTTGCAACTGATAAGCTGATCTGGTTTTGCTAGTATAAGCATATTTTCTAGTTCAATAAAACTTCTTATTAAACTTATATGTCTAAACTATTTTGCCGTACAAATTTATACTACAAAATAATTATTCATTTAGTTTAAGAAAAACAATTGCCAATTTCACCAAAACAAGCATTTATTTAAAATTATAGCAGAGTATACTTTATTATAATCATTGACTATTAATATCAACTACTAAATAATAATAAGCTAAACTATATAGATAATATATTAGTAAAGTTTTAAATAATACTCTTAGAGCAGCCTAGTTTTTTATATATATCTTAATTACCTTATCTCAATCATACTAATGATAATTCCATAAATATTTTCTTGATTAATACTTATTATATGTTTTCTAATTCCTTAGGTTTATTCTAATTACTAGGTGGCTTGATGATTTGCTAAAGAATATTGTTGAAATAAATGAGCAGCAGCTTAATTCTACAATATAAAAAAAAACTTAGTACTAAATGCACAGTCGCATAAACTTGAATGAAGTAAAAAAAGGCACAATATTTCTACTGCCAATATAAGAAACTAGTAACTTTTGGCACCTGTTCCACGTTGATAAATCTTCAAAGCTGCTGGGACTAAAATTGTAAAATGGCCTCCAGAGCAGACTATGAGTATGCAATCCAAATTAGAAATGCCGCTAAAAAATTGTTTTTCGCTGGGAATGTGAAACATAATGAAATTTGAATTCCTAGGATAATCATGTAAACTATTTTAAATGAAGTTTTTGTCAAAGAATTGTTCTCATAAAGGTCTTAATGTTCCGTTCATAATAGACCCAACAATAGTTAAAAATGCATCATCATAAGCATACTTAATACATAATGTTTAAAGCTTGCTGCTGCAAACAACCTAGCCCTAGCAGAAAATAAATAAGACCAAAATATCTGATGGAATTGCCTAGTCTTCAAAGCTTGAAAAACAGTTAAAATCTAGATTTACCATAAGTTTTTATATCCTTTTATATTCAATTTTTTTATCTTTTTTCATAATCATGCTCCTTCATCAGAATGTATATCCGAGTGTAATTCAAAATTCAAATCAGAATCAGAATGAGCATCTGCATCTGAATATATTTCTAAATGAATCGAATGAGCTTCTGAATGAAAATAAGCATGTGCTTAGAAATATTTCCATCATCTTTATGATCTAAATGATTTATTTCATTATGATCAACACATTTGTCTTATCCTTATTTGACACAAGTGGTACGGGCTGAGGATTATTAACTGGAACTTTAACATCATTATGCTCAATAAGTAAAATGCCAATTGAAATAAAACCAAGTAAATACTCACTAATATAAGAAACGTTTTTGGAACATTATCAGCTATATCACGTTCGAGGAATTTTTCAGTTTTTCCATTAACAATAAAGCTAAGAGTATTTTAATTATTAAGGTTAACGATTCTATTTGCGATGAAGTTGAAGAAAAATACTCCCAATGCGAAACTTCGTACTATGATTCCAGCATAGAGCTTTTACCTTAATACATTTTCTACAAGTATTAATCAAGTAGAGATTAAAAAGGAAATCACACAGCACTCGTTCATAATTCATACTTAATTCTCAAAAGCAAATATCAATAAATATATGATATAAATCCATACCAAAACTGCAATTTTTTGAGATGATTCCATTTACTTATACCTTATAATGTGCTTTAAAAACCCTCTTAGTAAGAATGCATATAAACTTCCAAGCCAAGACTCAGATGAAGAATGCACAAGCCCTGCTCGTAAGCCTTTTTTCGCAATGAAGATGATTGAGTTAGAAATGGAACTCGAACAAAATTGCACACAAGACATAGTTCACAAACTTACTGAACTTTATTCACAGGCTATAGAATTCTTCGATGATAAAGATGACCCAAAATGTTATGATATCCAACAAAGGCTTCACAATTTACTCAAAAGACCTGAAGTCCTAAGAGTATTAAATTCCACAGATTTATCAACTGAAAGCATTGAGCCTACATCTTTTGAGCAACGTAGAGAAGATTTTGAGAATAGGAGAAAAGCTATGGCAAATGATTTTAAAGACTTAGAAAGAAAATCAAAAAATAGACTAAGTGTTTCTGAAATTTTTGTCACAAATGTTGAAGAAGCTGAAGTTATGAGTACAAAAATATGTGAAAGTTTTAGTAAGCAAGAGGAAAACTTAGAAAACAGACTGAAAGAACGAAAGAAATCTATGCTTGAAAGAAGTCAGAATTTTTTTGATAATTTTCGACTGCAGAAAAGTGACATGTCTGGAGGATTTGATAAGGAATTTATGATGCAAAATGAAATTGAGGAATTTTTAGAAAATCATTTCGCCAAGCAAACAACAGCTGTTGCTGAAGTGAATGTAAGATATGAGACTGAAATTAAGCAGTTTGATGGTCAAGGCGGAGTGTTTGCTATGGTTGTTGAGCAAATGCGCAAGACAAAAGAAAATGAAGTTCATGTTATGAAAAATCAATATGAAAAACTCCGTAAAGAAGGGATCCAAAGTATTAAGAATAAATATTAATATGTACCCTGTGGAAGTTAATAAGTGAATAAATTTTCCAAGATGCAGGCTTATAAAGTTAACTAATCTTTTGAACCTCAATAATTTTATTGTAATATGAAAATTTAACTCCAAGTTATAAATGATTGAAAATTAGTCAGGGTAATATTGCTAATTATATTGAAAAGTATTCCAACAGCATAACAGAGAAAAAGCTTATCAACTAATTTTATTAGTTGCAGCTCTAGCATAATTAAAAGGCCTGTCATTTTTTGAATGCTACCAAAAAACTTGAAATATGATTAAAATCTTTGTTGGCATCATCAAAGATTTAATCCCATACCTTCTTGTGATTTCATTGCAACCCTACCATTTGCATTCATTTTCATGATTATCGATACTAATCTTGATTTTTGTGCATTATTAGCAGATACCTACTGCATAAATTTTGGTGGCTTCAATAAAGACATTTATGGAGTATTTCAATTATTTCCATCTTGCAGCACTAATAGATATATTACTTATGCTAAATCTTTTATTCTACAATGAATGAATCTTTTAGCATATTAAAAGAAATCTTATAACAGAAGATATTAAAGCTCTTGCTGAACTTTTAGTTGGATATGAATCAGCATTTTTCGGAAGAAAAATCGTGGACATAGAAAAATTCTTCAGAGCTGTTCACCTGAAACTATTGATGAAAGGAGAAAGTGTCCTGAAATATTTGGTGATACTGTGGATTAATTGTATAAATCAATAAAATAAACAGAAAAGAGGTGGAGACTTTGAAAATAAAATTAGCAAGTATATGATTTTTGAAAACAGATTTGATTTTTATTTTCAGGTTATATTATTTTGGTCACAAAAATTCTAATTCTTCTCTATCTAACAGGGTATTACTAAGAAATTTATTAAAATTTAATCATTATTAGTAGGCTTAAGCACAATAAATCAAATATTTTACAGATTTGGTTCACTATTAGTTAGAATTTAAGTAAATTTTTTTTGTTTCCTTATGCTTTGTTCACTATTAGTTAGAGGAGAGTAAGAATGCAAATTTATTATTATATTCAAATTAGTAAGAAGTTTATATTTTAAATTAATATTTTGAAATGCTTTTTATTACTATGCTTTCACATAAAAAATATTTACTCAGTGTAAAGTTGTAAGTAGTTTTCAAAGTTTTTTCTTATTCATTTTGTTTCCAGCGATAATTCTAAAATCCAAAGTTAATAAGCAATCGCAAGTCTTTATAAATAATTCATTCAATATTTATACCCTAAGAGTATCTTTTGAATACCTTAGACCATAAATCAATTAAAGTGCTGTATTTATTGAAGTAAATTCTTTTAATTTTTTAGGAATTCTTTTAGCATGCAAAGGAAATCCTATTTCTAATAGTAAATATAGCTATTATATTTACTTCACTATGATCATAGTTTAAATGCTCTTTGCACCCTTTAATTTCCATTCTCTCTAACAAAAAATATTTTCTAATTCCCAATCAGCCAAAACCCAAGCATCCCTTAAATTTCACTCCAATCTTCATTTCCTTTTTTCTCACATAATCTGATTCAAAATCTTAAAAATCTATTATTTTTTCTGCATATTCTCCTTTCTTTTCAAGTTTTCAAGCATCAAAAAATATTCCTTCTTCGTC
>MPUH01000328.1:0-66139 GCA_001970955.1 Stentor coeruleus | reverse complement strand
CTTTAACGATTTCTAGGCTTTGGTTTAGATTTATTTTGCAGATACTTTTTCTCTATAATACTTGCTCTATCCACGGACACAATTTAATTATTAATATTTTTGTTTTTATCAAGATATTTAACTCTAAATTTATAAATTTTAATTGCAGAGACTCTAATATTTTATATGATTTAAATACTAATTATGATTATATATTACACATCTAATTCAGGTTTTATTTTTTTATATCCTAATCTGGACCAAATTATTATTTTAATTAATTCATTATAACCACTTGTAAAAAAATTATTATTGTGTAGCACATCAATAAAATGTTTTATTTTAAGAAACTATATGCGATTTTACACATATTCAAAGATAAAAAATAGTTATATCCAAGTTTTAACTTTCTGGCAATTTATAATAAGCATCTCTTTATCACATTATGCATAAATTTTTTTTATGATTTCTACTATAAGAAAAAAAATTTTCCCCATAGGCACTATAAAAAATCATATTATACAAGCATATAACATAATCAAAAATAAAAAATCAACAAAAAACCTAAAATCATAACTCAAAAAAACTACCTATTTAAAAAATATTAGCCTACACTTATCTAATTAAATCAACATTTTTTAACTCTAAATTCCAAGAAGATTGTAAAACAATTCACTTCTTCATATTCATTATTTATCTATTCTAAATAAAATCCTTATCCTTTACTCCCCAATATCAATCGTTAAATCAAAAAAATTCTCCTTCATATCCTCAAAACCTTCAAATTTCTTCACCCAATCCAAAAACCTTCTCCACCCATTAATCAAAACCTTACCTTCCATTCAAACTCTCCTAATCCCAAACATCCTCATCAATCTTCATCACCCTTAAAAAATGCTAAATATTCAAAATTCCCATATAATAATTTAACGGATGTTTTTAAATACAGCCCCCAGAACTCCTTTTGAGAATCGAACAAACGGGACAAATCGGAATAATTTCAAAGGAAGGCCAGACAAAGAGTTCAAACGTGACACCCGACCAAGGACCTGGTCAACAAAAGACACACCAAAAAAATCAGACGAAATGAATTCCCAACAAAAAAACGTTCTAAAAGATTTCATGAAAACCATAAAAGACTTAGAAAACGAAGGTCTTAAAACAGTTCTTTACTATCTTCATGACAACATTTATGTACTTCCATGTTCAATTCATTGGCAAGTATTTATGGAATTAGCTGATTTAGCCAAAANTAAAGATTTCATGAAAACCATAAAAGACTTAGAAAACGAAGGTCTTAAAACAGTTCTTTACTATCTTCATGACAATATTTATGTACTTCCATGTTCAATTCATTGGCAAGTATTTATGGAATTAGCTGATTTAGCCAAAAGAGAAAATCGAATAGAAGATGCTAGAAAACTTTTAGAAATTTCAGTAAAATTACAGCCTAGTGCCCATCAAGCTTGGTTAGAATATAGCAAATTAGAAGAAGAATGTGGTAGGATACAATTGGCTCATAAATATTTGATGCTTGGGTTGCATTTTTCTCCTTTTAGTGACCAGTTGGCTATAAAATTCATTAAAATCGAAGAGAAAATTGGGGATATTTCAGTGTCTAGGAAGATACTTGGTAGTTTAAGTAATGGGACAATTGAGAAAAACTGGAAAATTTTGCTTGAAGGTGGACTGATGGAAGCGAGGAATGGGAAAATCGACCTTGCTAGACATATACTACAAAGTTTGGTTTACCATTGTGGATCTTTTGGAGCGGTTTACTTGGAAGCTATAAAATTCGAAGAAAAATGGGGAACCAACTTACAATTCGCCCTTGACTTGTGTGAAAAAGGTCTTAACCGTAATCAACGCTATGGACCATTATGGTTTTCTACACTTAGAGTATTAGAAAAATTACATTCACATGGTTCTAACTCAGTAGAAATAAGAAAAAAACAAGAATCCTTACTTTTAGATGCTGAACAATATCTTAGTAAAGAACTTCTTTGGAAACTTTATCTAGATTATGCTTTGTTTCTTGATAAAAAAAATCGTCTACAAGAATCAAGAAAATATCTTAAAGAGTCTGTGATATCTGCTCCTGAGAATTTAAGATGGAAAGCTTGGATTGCTGGAAGCCGTGTAGAACTTCATGCAAATAATAGAGATGCTGCTTTTAAGCTTTTACAAAATAGTCTTGATGAAGTCCCTAGTAAACAAAAACCATTGGTACTTGTAGAGATCAGTCAAGCACATGAACTTATTAATAACATCCCTAAAGCTAGGGAATTCATGATTCAAGCATGTGAGAAATCCAAACAAGACTGGAAAATCTACCTTGAGCGTATAAACCTCGAAATGCGCTGTGGAAATTTTATCAAAGGTCTTGATATCGCCAAAGAAGCAGTTTCAAAATACTTCTCAACCGGCCGTCTATGGGCAAGCCTAATCCAGCTTTACCACTCAGACAAAGAGTCAATATCTAAAGGTTTACATTTTAAAGCTTTTCTCCTAGCAATCCAAGAAGTGCCAAAATCAGGTGAAGTTTGGTGTGAAGGGGCAAGAATCCGTATGAACCCATTTACCAAATATTATGACCTAAACAAAGCAGAAGAGTATCTAAATTACGCAATCCAATTCACCCCACAATACGGAGACTCATTTATCGAAATGCTAAGAGTTTATATGTTAAAAGGTGATTTACACAAATTTCAAGACCTTAAAAGAACATGTATAAATGCAGATCCAAACTATGGAATGTTATGGTTTTATTGTAAAAACAGTCCACTTGAAGGGGCAAAGGATGTGTGGAAAAGGGCAAAATCTATGATGGTGAATGAAATGTGTAGGTTAAAAAATCTTTATGAGAACCCTAGATACAAAGAAGAATGGGTTGAGCTTATGTGGACAGGGTTATGTGAAGCTATTTGGAGTTTTACACGTAATGGGACTTTAGATTTCAATAGCCGGGCTAAACTCATATACGGTAGTGAAGGTTTGATTTTATAAAAATTACTTTAAAAATTTCATAGAATTTATATTTATCATATCATAAAAAACTCTTTTACTCTTTTTTTTTATATATACAAATACTTAGTTATTATATCACTCTCGTCTATGTGGTAAAAGGACAATTGGGCTTATGGCAAGTTCTTGGGATATTCTTAAGTCAAAATCTGAGATTCTAGGTATATCTTCTACCATATCATCGCCTAAAGTTGGTAAAGTCGATAAAGAGGAACGCATCATAGATAAAGCTGTTGATAATCTTTTTGTAGGCTCTTTATTTTGTTCCCATACAAACTTTTCAGTCGCTAAAGGTTCTGAGGTATTGAAATTAAAACTATAAAACAAGGACTTGTTTTCAACAGTTTTATTAATATTCTCTCTGACCATATGCATCCAATTGTGATAGTCTTGCTGTTCTTTATCACCAAAGTCAAAAATACTCATATTTATAAGCTATTTTCTAAGTAAAGTTCTGAGTTCATGGCAAAAGGAATTAAATTTTGTCACTTGATCGTCGTAATCATGGACTATAAGTAAAGTGTTATCAAATTCGCTTGCTGCAGTTTTAGCTTCAGAATCAATATTGTCATTTAACCTACTTGCTATCATACTTGGCACATAATCTTGATTTTCATGAAGTTCATATGATGGGACAAGAACTCTATGGTCTAAGATTGTGCTTAAATCACTTTGTAAGTATTGAATTGTAGATGCTGCTAAAGAATAGTGTTTAAGAATTTCCCGCCAGGTTTGTGTACCGTCTAAGCGAATACATTCGATTGTATGCTTTAATTCACTTGCTTTTTGCTTTATACTGTTTAAACTGTCGGTTTCTTTGTTACGGATTTCTTTTAGGTCTTCCATATATTTATAAAGTTCCAAGGTTAGAAAGGGTTTATAGTTATTAAGTTTACTTTTAATATAATGTGTTAAAAAACTAAGCATCGATGGTTTTCTAAAGCTGAGTTATCGGCAAATATTGCCCTGGCTTTTATTATCAAATCACGGTTTTTGAACTCAGGAAGTTCTAGTTTTGGCGTACTACACTCATCAGAACCCTCTTGTAAAAGTCCAGATGTTTGTCCAATAGAATTTGAACAAGAACCCATTTTTTTAAGTTCATTTGGTTTTTCTATTTTATCAATATCCAGAGCACTTAAAACTTTATAGAGCCTCATGCTTTTTTTTGATTTATACTTTTTAATCTTAAAACCTTCCATTTCATTATTAGCATAATTTGGCATATGTAAATGACTGTTTTTAGAATCGCTATGAGAGTCTATACTAGTTTTCCTGTCTCTTTCATCTATCATAGAAAGATTATGTTTATGACGATGCTTTTGAATTGTAGTTTTGCTAATAGATTTAAATTTCTCAGAAATTATATTGTTAAAATCAGGGTTATTCATTTCTTTATTGTGATGCATATCTTTTACACTAAATTTAACTTTTTTCGGCCGTCTTTCATATACTTTTTTCTCTCTTTTAAGTTTAGTTATTGTCGTAGCACCATCAACTATTTGTGAGCATCTTCTTTGTCTAGGCTTATCAGGTGATTCAAGCCAATCAAAATAATGCCAAATCTTATCGCTATTAAGAAACTTTTCCATTAAACTTTTCATATAAGAGTAATTTGGAGTTTGATCATAACAAAGTTTTCTTGTGTATTTTAACATAGCAGAAAACTCAATAGGTAAATCTCCAAAAAGTTCTTTATCAGTAATATTGATTTTCTGATTTAATACAACTTTCCATTTCTTAAACCCTTCTACATATGTTTCAAGTTTCCAAGGTAATCCTCCTCTAACTAAATATATTAAAGAGTAACATAAAGATTCTAAATCATCTCGGCGGCTTTGACGAAAGCCAAGATGGTTGTTTATTGAGGCATAGCTTACTGTACCTCGACATTTACGTCTTGTTTTAAATTCTTTATGTTGGCCATTAACTCGATAAAAACAAGCCATGCCAAAGTCTATTAAAACTATGCTTTTTTGGTCGGCGGATAAAACGAATTGTGATGGCTTCATGTCTCTGTGGATTATATTGTTTTCATGCATTTTCTCTATTCGATCGATAAGTTCAATTCCTATTGCACAAACACATTCTAAAGATAGAATTCTGTCATTGTAGTTATAGCTTAGGTTTTTTCCTAGAAGCTCAGCGGCAAAATAATCATCATCTTCTAGTTGCCGATACTCATAGATTTTCATGAACCCATCTAATTTGCTGAGCTGTTTCAAAAAACTATATTCTCTCATAAGGGTTTCTCGATCTCTGCTAACTTTAATTGCTATCTTTTCTTGTTTTTTTCTATGAGTTGTAAGATATACTTGCCCATATCCTCCAACACCTAGTACTTTTTCTATTGTATATTGGCCAACTTTTTTTCTAAAAGACATTATCAAGCTATTTATTAAAGTCCATAGATTTGTTTATCATAAAAATATAAGATTTTTACCAAGATATTCAAATTCTCTTTAAAAATTTGATAACATAATTGATTTTATAAGTTTTTTTATGTCCTCATATCATGAGTTTCTTTTATTTAGATATTTCTCATTTTCCTTTATTTCTCTGTTTAGTCAAAATTTTAAAATAATAAATATTATACTTATACTGTTTATATTCTCCCGTATACCCAATATAATAATATTTAATATTATCAATATCTTAGTTCATGAATATCATTCAAATCCTATGATATTTTTTTTCATGTAATTCCAAAAATATCTATTATAAAAACCTAAAAAAATTACCATTTGATACATAAAAACAATTTACTAATCTTACTGTAACTAGGATATTTTAAACACAAATAATACTATAAAATCCTGAATTTTATAAGAAAACTGATACTTTATCTATGAGGTAGATTAAAATATTATGAAAAATGGATTAAGTCTAACAGAAACCCGAGACTCGCTTGTAGCGAAAATTCGGCAAAAGTACTGCGATGAGTATGCTACATATGATCTTGCTGAAGCAGTTGAGGACATTTTCTCCCTATTAAAAACCTTAGAAAAAACTGGGTTTGAAACTAAAGACCCAAGAATTACAATTGATCTTGCTATGGCGAGAAAGGAAAACAACCAATTGAAAAAGGAACTTTCGAAATTTTTCCCAGGCAAAGGGTCAATGGAAAGTGCATCGAAAAAACTTCAGGGTCTTTTGAGTATCGATGAAAAAAACCACCCTAGTTGCAGTTATCAAGGGAAACATAGCCGTGATTCTTCTCCTGGGACTTTTCTAAATACAGATTCATCTTCTATGCTGAGATATGAAAATAATGATTTAAAAGAAAAAAACGAGAAACTCTTAGGAGAAATCTCATCTTTGCAGGGGAAAATATCAGAAATCGAATCTAGTCTACAGTCAAAACTATCAAACTTTGAAAAAATGAAATCAGTATCAACAACACTGAGAATAGAAAATACTAATCTTGTTATGCAGAATAGAGAACTTGGAAAACGTAATAAAATCCTTGAAGAACAAAGTGGGATAGTTGAAGGATTACAAAAAAAGCTCAGAGGGGTTTTGATGGAAGCTGATAAAGGGCATAAAATCAAAGATGTTAAAGAAAAAAACATTCAAACTGATGGCGAGGTACAAAGAAGTCCAAAGATTATCAATAGGCTTTTTGAAAGGAAACAAAATGGGTTAAAAATTGATTATCAAATGGAAATTAATTGCAGAGCTGTAAAAAAATATGCACTTAAAATTCAAAAAGGGGAGAAAATGAGTTTTTGGGCAGAGAGGAATGTGGTTAAGGTTAAAAATGTTAAGGAGTTTAAAAAGTGCTTTGAAATAGATGTGCAGACTGGTTTAGGGGTAAAATGCTGTGTTGAGAAGAAAAATAAGGGAAAAAAAGGGGGGAAATTAAGTTTCAGAATCCAAAAACAAGAAAATGTTGAGGTTCTGAGTAGAGAAAAAGACAAAAAACGTTTAGGAAATGAGAACAAAAGACCTAAGCTTAAGGTACACAATATCCTTGTAGTAAATATACCAGGAATAAAAACCCCAATCAAAACATTAGAAACAAGTGGGAAACTAACTCACCCATCTCAAAAACCAACACCAAAACTCAATATACAAAATTTCTCATCAGTGATTATCAAAGGTAAAAAACCTGCAAAAAAAATTTTCGAAATCAAATCCCAGACTGATCTCAAAATAATCTCTTCCATAAAACCAAAAACCCCCAAAGCAGTTTCCCACAAAATCGAACTCCAGCCCCCAATATCAGTCAAAGTTAGCAAAAGACTAGCTGAAAAAAGAAAGTACAAAGGATTAAAAGCTGTAACCATCCTCTCAATAGACATCCTTGGTACTAAAAAAAAACTCCAAAAACTCCAAACATCAAGAATCCAAAACGAATCCTACACCCCAGACCCAAAAAACAGCCACAAAAACATAAAACCCAAACTCAAAAACTCAAAACCAGAAACTATACTCATAAAATCAACACCCAAAATCAAAACCAAACTTAAAATCATGAAACCTCAAACCCTATCTTTACNGAATCCAAAACGAATCCTACACCCCAGACCCAAAAAACAGCCACAAAAACATAAAACCCAAACTCAAAAACTCAAAACCAGAAACTATACTTATAAAATCAACACCCAAAATCAAAACCAAACTTAAAATCATGAAACCTCAAACCCTATCTTTACCTCCAAAACACTGGGAAATCTCCTTATCAAAAATCAATATATACAACCATATAGAAAGCGAAGAGTTCGAAGTTTTCAATGCAAAAAACCTTTACAAGCCTAAACGGAAATCTCCTTATCAAAAATCAATATATACAACCATATAGAAAGCGAAGAGTTCGAAGTTTTCAATGCAAAAAACCTTTACAAGCCTAAACTATCATTCTCTTTACTATCATCAACTTCTATTATCCCTAAACCTCATTCCTTATCAATAACCCAAGGTCCTCAGCTTCTTTGTAAGAAAAAACCTCTAAGACTTCGTGTCAAAATGTTCCCCATTTTTAAAACCCCAACTCAAACTTTTAATCTTTCAATCTTTCATGGAATATCAAAAACTCGATCATTAGAAATTGTTATACTTCGAAAGTTCTCCTATAAACCTGAATCTAATAAAACTGATGATGATGATTCAAAAAGTACAAGTTCAAATAACGCTAGAAGAAGAAACAGACAACCAGTACGTAAACCAGCTATAGAAGAATATTTTAATCTTGTAACCTTAATATAGACTTTCCAAACAGTAAAAATGAACTTCCAAGATCGAGACAAAATCCAAGGCCTTAACAGCGACGAGCTTTTTATCCGAGCAAACCAAAGCGGAATAGCTTTTAACATGTACCATGATTGGATGAAAGAACAATTTATTATGTTTGCAAATACAGCAGCAAGAAAACCTTCAGTAATGGTTAAAAAATAATATTTTTTTTATGTTAATAAATGTCTGATCTTATAGATTTACTCACTTTTACATATCAGAATTTGGTGCAAAAAATCCAAAATGCAGGCCCGGCTAAGAAAGGTAAGGTTATTGGGCTTATCGATGAGCAAAATATTGATGTGTTAATAGGGTTTGAAGAAAGGATGAGAGAGTTTATAAGTGAATTGCCAACCTGTCACAATGAGTTGATTTTTTTACAGAAAGCTAAAGTTGTGATTGGGGTATGTGAAGCTGAGAAGGTAACTTTGGACCAGGCATCAAAATGCATTGAGTATTTGTCGGAGTTGAAAAATGCTGAGCGAAGACTAGACTCAGGATTATGTGTTGAGGATTTTATAAGCAATTTAGATATGACGATATCAGAAGCGTCTTTAGATGAGCTTTTTGAATGGGCAAAGCTTATAAAAACTATACCTCCAGGGCTTGGAAGTCATGATGCTTTTATCCCGATATTGAGTATAAGGCTTAAGAGTTTGATTTGGAATAAAATGCCTACTGAAGCTATGGATGGGTGTTTAGAATTAGCTCAAACTTTACTCAGATGCACAGCTTATAAAGATTTAGAACTTAATGACCTTATAGACATAATAGCTGATCACTGTGTTGATTTTATAGAAAACGCTAATGACTACTTTGAAATCGATAAACTTCAAGGAATAAACGTCGAACCTAATGAAGATGGGACAAAAAGACTCTTAGGGATATTGAAAAACTTAGAAATCGTCAATAAAGACCTTAAAATCCGCTTGGAAGAACTTGAAACTAAATATGGATCTGTACAAGCACAAAGACCTAGTGAAGAGATTAGAATGAACGAAATCAAATTTTTAACTGAATTCCGCCTTTCAGATAAAATCATGTATAATCATAATGATCCTATTAAAAAATCATCAACTTGTGTTAGAGGAGGGGTTTTATCTTCAGGGATACAAGTTGCTGTTAAGATATATACAGTTGCAGATAAGTCGGAAATGAGTAAATTTGAACCGGAAATCAATGCACTTAAGATGTTATCAAATCAGAAAAAATGCTTTTTACAGTATTATGGAGCTGTTGTTAATGAACTTAATTTATATATCATAACTGAAATTTGTGATCGGACACTTTATGATGATATGATAATAAGACAAAAAGAAAATCGAGCTTATTCTAATGATGAGAGGATTACTATGATGAATGATTTATTAGAAGGATTTGCTTTTATGAATTTTAAGAAAATATACCATCAAGATATTAAGCCTCAGAATATCATGATTACAACTTCAGGTATTGCAAAAATCATTGATTTTAATGTTGTAATTCAAACTGAAGATATTGAGACTACAACAGGAGTGACTAATGAACATACAATACAAGGGACGAAATCGTGGATGTCGCCTGAGATATTTGAAGTTTTTATGACAAATACGACACAAAACTTACAGAAAAGGCTGACTTTTAAACTTAGTAAGTCTGATGTTTTTTCTTTAGGGCTTGTATTCCTAAAGTTATATACTTTTGAAGATTTAACAGGGAAGAATGCAAGAGAAGCTAATGAAGGATTGCAAAAAATTGTTGATAGTAGGGTTAATGATGATTCTTCTAGGAGTCTTATAAAGAAAATGCTTAGTCTAGACCCAAATCAAAGACCTTCATTTAGAAAAGCTTTAGGATTGATTCCGGGAAAGACAACAAGAATGATGTAAGGCAGATAGTAATTAATGGTTTTATGAAAATTTATAGGGATTTGTGAATAGAGAATAGTTTATATTTTGGATTTAGTAGTTTATGCTGATTGTACCTTATGCTTAAAGGTTTTTATATAAATTCAAGTTAAATAGTGAAGATAATAAATTTTTATATGGAAAAAACCTAGTTTAAATATTCCCTTCGAGGTTGATAATGAGGATTGTAATAATATAGTTTTTATGAAATTTTTTACTAATGATTAGCTTGGGTATATGGATAAGGTTAAATGCTTATAAAGAGAAAGATAATAGGATTTAGCATATTATGTGTTATTCATTGATAAAAAAACTTAGTGAATCTGAATGATTATTATGCTAAAAATCAATTTTCGGTAGTATTATTTCTCTCGAATTCTTGGACAGCTTTGTCGAAGTTAGCATTTTTTTCTAAAAATATCGTCACTTTAGTTATACTCTTTAAATTCAAGTTATTACCTTTATCTTCTAGTAAGGATGTTCAAATTTTATCAGTTTAGCATAGCCATAATCTATGAGTGAACATGCTGCTATGATTGCTGTAGAAACAATTTCTTATTAAATTCACTTTAAACAAACTTTTTTTCTAGTTAGGCTCTGATATTTATATTTTTATTTGATAAATATCTATATTATTCCTTTGATTATATTTTCAGTCATCTACATCATATAAATATATCTATATACTTCTTAATTAATTCAATTCTTAAAGAGAAAAAAATAACAACAAAAATCTTACGAATTTTCTTAAAACCATAAGATTATTATAATTAAAAACTAGATATTTTTATAAAACATACTGATTAATTATAATAATCTTAGTGAATTATATATTATAGTCATTAGATAACCTTTTGGCTATTTTGATATATTCCTTAGCCTTACGAAGTCTAAAGTTTGTATTTTTGAATGCACGCATGCTTTCTTGTTTATAATTCGATAATGCTGCCATATGATTTGAATGTTGACCAATATCGGCTAAATATTTTGGACTTCTTAACTTATTAGGACATAAATAATTTAAGTCAAGATCACAAGGTTTCATATATTCTTTAAAGGCTTCATACAAATTAATAGTATGTTTTGGTGTATTCTGATATTCATGGCCGCCTGTAAATGAAACATCAAGTTTCTCTTGAACTTTAGATCTAACTTTCTCCAAACGTGAGGGCCTCAAATAAATTTTTTTCTTTGGGAAACTTTTTGCTAAGTACCTTTGTGAAATAAACCCATTATTTGATAGAAACTGAAGGTCTTCTGATATATAATCAACTTGTTTAGGTGTTTTTTTGAGATATGGTAAGTTTTGCATGCTTAAATTCCTTTTTTTAGTATATTTTCCTACACTCGTCATATTTATTATAATTTACTTGATGATTATTATTATTTGATTGTGTGTTTTATAATAGAAAAATAGACAATTGTATTTAGAAATAAAAGATTTTGTTTTATAGTTTTTTTAATTGTGATAGTTTGGATTGTATTGTAAATCTTTTTAAAGCTGTGATAAATATTACATTTTTAGTTTAGGTTTGTGTTTAAATGTTTTTTTTTTATGTTTAAAGATTAATAGAATGATTTAAATTGGTATGATTATACTCTGAGTAATAATATTTTAAATTTCAGTTTAGATAGCATAAATTCATTTCAAATAAAAAGAATTAATAATTTTATAAATTTCAGTTTAGATTGCATAAATTCATTTCAAATAAAAAGAAATAATTTCTAAAGAACACGAAAACATTTTGAGAATTTTTATAAGATAAAACTAGCCGTACTTCAAAAAATAATTCATAAATATATACTAAAGATATACCTAAAATAACCAAAGAACTTATAAAAAGAGTAAATATTATAGGTGGAGATAAACTTAAGATAGATAAATATGTGAACTGTTATATGACAAAATCAAAAGGAACTAATTTGTGAAATTGAAAAGCTAAATTGCAGGTAGAGATAATGAAATCCATGAAATAAAATATAAAAATTTGAAAAGTACATTATATTATATCATCTACAAAATTAAAATCGTAATCCAGTATTAAATTGAATTCCTATTATCAAGTTCATATTCCCATTACATAAAAAATCTCCTAAATATTTTAACATCCAAAATTCTAATTATCCATAACTTTTATTACCCATATTATACATCCAAAGAAATTTAAACCACTGCCTAAATTTATCAATCTATTATAAATAATCAATATCATCATATTCCTAATATTTTCATCAAAATATCCTAACTCCTGGGAAAGTTAAATAATCAATATCATCATATTCCTAATATTTTCATCAAAATATCCTAACTCCTGGGAAAATTAAATAATCCAACACACATTTCCCTATAAAAAACCTTATCTAAACCATCATCATTCATATTAAAACCCTTACCTCAATCCTAACATCATAAAAATCTTATAATCACTAAATCAATACAAACAAAAAGCCACCCTCCTAACCTCATCTTAAAAATCTTCCAACCCATTTCCTCATCCATCATATAATTTTCTCTAATACTCTTAATTATGAACCTAAAAAAATTCGACCAAAACAAATACACAAACGAAATCCTCTCACGCCAAGAAAAAATGCTTGAAAAAACTCAACAATTCAAAGCGTAACTTTAACATAGCAAAGCCATACTAATGAATGCTCAAGAAAAAAATCATCAAAGGTCTTCAAAACTACCTAAAATGAAAACATGTTTAACCCCACGTCCAATATCAAGTAAGCATCTTGAACTAATGAAAGTTGTATCAGCATCACATCAAATAGATTTAAACTCAAATCCTACACAGTTAGAAGATGAGTTATCAGAATTACTATTGAAAGATAAAAAAATCACAGAAGAACTTAAACAAGATGATAATGATGAGGGGCAATTAGAAAAGTCTAGAAGTTTAAATACTTCACAAGATGATGTTTTGGATTCATTAGTTAGATTTGAAGGAGATTCAGAAAATATTGAAAGGAAAAATTGTGTGGTTGTAAACCCGAACATTGATTTAAAACTATTGTTTTTCGATGAAGAAGAAGAATTGGGTAGAATAAAATATTATTATGTTGTCATGAGTATATGTTGGAATAATGTGTTGTCTTTTTTGTATATAATTTTTATATTCTTATGAAGTGTTTTCTGATGTTATGTTGCAGTTTTTTTTTTTCAGGAAGTTGTGGGGTTGATAAATGTTTGAATGATAAATAGGACAGTTGATGTGGGAATCATTTAAATTAGTTTGGTGATTCTTTTCTGATTTTTTTATAATAATTTTTTTTTGGATGGTTTTTATATAACTTTATTACTGATCTAGAGTTAATGTAAAGAGAGATTTTATTTCTTATTGATGAGTTGGTATATTTAATATAGTCTTATATAAAAAATTTTAGGTTTTTCGTTGAATTGCTTTATGTGATAATAGTTAGAAAAGGTACAGGGAGAATAAGCTCTGATGATTATGGAAAAATATAAGGTGTTGGGACTAAGTTCACATTAGAAGTTAAGACTGGGGATATGATAAAAGCAGGTTTTGCAGAATTTATAATAAAATCTATTGATGTTGATGACCTTTTTATTATATGATATACAATTAGCTTTAACTTTTTTTGTAATAATATCTTAATATTCATTTTTTCCAGCATCTAATATTGTTCCTTTTTTGCTTTGAGTTATTACTTACCTAGTAAAAGTTCCGTATTTATGCTTAGTGACGTTATAGAATAATTAAATTATAGATATAATTTCATCTTACTTATTATGTCTAAGAAAACAAATTCTAAAGTGAAAATAAAGATTTCAAGAAAGCGATTAAGCTTATTTTTAATCAGCTTTAGTTGTCATAAATTTAAATACAAATTAGAGACATAGTTTATTATTAAATAGTTAAATGGAACCTTTAACGATCGAGGAATTAGGGATCGAATACAGTATAAACGAAGGATTCAGCGAGATAAATGACAGTTGCAAGGATGTTAAGGAAGAGCTTGTTATGATTTATGCAAATATACTTAGTGATATAAACATTTCAGTTAAAAATATAAGTACAAAAAATATGATTCTGGTTGATACTTGCAAAGCGATCGGGTTTGGTATTTACTTGAAAATTCTAAGCGACTGCATGATTTATATAAATCTGCAATTTAACTCCCCACCAGCATTCTTCAAAGTTTGCATTTACTATAGCCCATCGACAATTCTAAGTATGGTAAATGATGACGTAAGTAATATTTCTAAACTGCTGGCGATAATTTGGATTAACCCAAAAAACCACACGTCTCTCCTTTTAATTTATAGTCAAGAGCAAGTCCAAAAAGTAACAAAAGAAAAAGAAGAATTCATAGAGCAAACGGAAAATAAAGAAGAAGAATCTATGAGGCTAAAGAAAGCTTTTATGAATTTCTATGAACAACAAAGTAAAGATATAGTATTTTGTTTGACAGACTCTTGGAAGAACTAAAAATTATATTAGGATAAATAAGATTTTTAATAAAATGCTTCTTATTAGACTTATATCATCTCCAATGTGCTTAAATTTTATACCGAACGAACTTGCATGGGCAATTGAAAAGAGCCCTTATGGAATAAAAATATCAAACAACAGAAAAGTAGGAATCTTACTTTACGCAGACGATATAGTCCTGGCTGCAGACTCTAAATAAGAATTACAAGGCTTAAGCAAAATAGTTGAGAAATGGCTTATAGACTATAAACTCAACCTCAACTATCCTAAATCGGAAGTAGTGGTATATGGAACTAATCATAAACCACAAATAATAATTAATAAAAACCAACTTAAAGAAACTGACTCCTACAAATACCTCGGGTACATTTCAAGTAAAAAAAAAGCAGCAAGAAACATATAATCGATACAGAAATAAAAATGAAAGGAGCCCTGGGCTTCTTTTTAAACATAGTAAGCACAATAGGAAAATACTTTTGGAATATTGTTTGCGATAAAGAAAAAACAATAAATTATTATAAAAAGGCATCAGAAATATATTCACAGGCCCCATCATATATTTTCTAATACTTTGGAATTTAAGTTTTAAGTAAACCCAGAAAAATTCCTAATTTCAAAATCCCGCATATCCCAAAAACACTTTTTTTACGAATAATTTGAAATCCCGCATATCCCAAAAACACTTTTTTTACGAATAATTTTTAATTTTAGGAAGATTTTTCCATAGAAACTCTCTGAGAATATTATTTCCATCTGTTGGTTTATTTTCTTAAGTATATGATAAGGAAAATTATGGGATTTTTTCTAAATGGCATTTAAGTTAATTTTTATCACACTAAATTATCATATCAATTTTAGTTGAATATGCAATAAGAAAATGCATTCTACAATATATTATATGCTTTGATATTTAATAATAAGTGTTTCTCGGAGTTGGTGTCGAAAGTTTTTCTTACAGGATTTTACATGTCTTCAAGAAATCATACAATTTTGTGTTGGCATCTAAGAAAATTTTAGTCCTGAAAGCGAATTTTAATAAATAAAAGTATGTTCTAGCATCAGAAAAATAGTATATACATCCCTATAAACTCTTTTTTAAAGTATTAGATTACAATAATAGAAGTTTTTCTATATAAATACTAAAAGCTTAAGATAAAGATTAAGTTAGATATTCAATAATCAAATGGTTAATTTTTTCCTCCCGACTTTGAATCAAGTCTTGAAGAAGCTATTGACTTAAACGTGTCGAAAGTGTTAAAGCTGTTAAGGAAAGCTTTATTGTCATTTAAAAAACTACATTTCTGCCCGGACCTGAACTCGCCTCCGACCCTTTTCTTAACACTTTCTACTCGTTCATTATAACCTAAAGTCTGCGGGCTTAAATACGGTTCCCCAGTACATCCAGATACAATTCTTGTAATACAACCTTTTGCTTCATGTGAGTTTATTGGGACAAAAGCCTTAGGTCCTTGTATTGGACTTTTACTTCTTATCTTTTGAGTTATTTCATCTGTATATTTCATATACCCTTCTTCATTAATAAAATTCAAAGCATATTTTAAAGGAGAGTCGTTCAGGTTTTGAGTACGTATAGGAGAAACTGAACTTGCATGGGAATTAACGTCAAGTCTTGGAAATCTTCTTTTGAGAATAACTTGTTTTGATATATAATCCCTTTGTTTATGCTTTTCACATATACAAGGCAGCTTTTCCTTATAGTTTTTAGGTGAAGTTTTATAAAAAGTATTAAGGGAGACTGGAAATGTGGGAGGAGGAAATGCTCGTTCTGGTTCCATATTATTATTTGTGTAAAAAAAAAATTTTGAAGAGTTTTTGCATAAAAAATGATGACTTTGCTAGATGAAATTGTTAGAAATTAGTTTTCTTATAAGTTTTAGTGTTTTTTACTAGATAAATTGGGTAGTTAAATTTTATTTTGGATAAGAAGATATTTTGTTTGTAAATCGATTTAATTAAGAATCTAATATAAAATTTTAGTAAAATTACTTTAAACTTTATAAGGCAATATAATTGATATATATATAGTTTGGGTATATAATCATAAAATTTATATATGTCGGCAATAGGCTATAATATGAGTCAAATAAATCTGTGTGATAATCACAAACATTATGCCTTGATGAAGGAAAAGTTTACTTGAAAAAGAAAATCATGAAAAGGATGATTTTTACTATAAATTATTGGAGCTGCTAAAAATTCGGCATTAAATCATTTATAAAATTAGTTATGAGTTATTTAGGACAAGACATTTTGTGTTGGCCAGAAAGATTATCAAAATCAGTTATATCATCTTAATAATCATCTATAATAATTTAAGTTTTAGATACGTACTGTATATTAAGTTTATAAAAATCTAAATCAGAAAATTAAAAAAACATTTCTTAACCTTAGTAGATAATTAAATCTTAGGATTGCTTTCGAGAGAATTGAGGTTAAAAGAATTAGCTTTCTTTACCTCTGAAATTTCACAAACAAATTCGAAAAAATTATTACATATGCTAATTGTCTTTAGTGTCTATTTTTTATCTTTGTTAAAGTTAGTTTGAGTTAAATGCTAACAATACTGAAAGCACTTTGCAAATATTCAGCAAAACCTATGCAAACTTTGAATTATTTAATATTATTAGTAAAAAGTTTTTGGGAGATATTATAAGAAGAATATACAAAAGTTTAGGAAGAAATCAAAGATTTTACTCTAAAGATAGCACAAAAAAATTTAAATGCTTAACATGTTAATCATAAATTCGTTTAATTTAAAATGTTTACAGAAAAAATAAATTGGATAAGGTTTTTTTAACAAAACTAAAAATTCTGTTAAAATTTTGATAAATTTACTAAAACTAATCTTAAATTAACTATACTGTATGTCTTTGAATAAATTATTTAATGCGATTCATGCACTCTTCAATTATATGAATTGGATGATAAAGAACAATTCTAAATAATGAATGATTTAAAAATACTTCGGCTGGCATAATTACCACCCTTTCTTCCTGAGCCAATTTTTGAACAAACTCTACAGAATATTTCACATCCATATTAGTAAAGTCAATAGCAACCTATAATAAAGTGATCCTTCAGAAGATCAAGTATTAAGTTCAGCGACATCAGTTAATATATTCTTAAGATTTCAACTCTTTCTTTCACTTTTTACATTACTTCAGCAAAGTAGTTTTCATGAAGATTTTCATAATCTTTTGGAATTGCTTTCTTAATAAAAGGGACTGGGCACAAAAACATTTTTTTAAATCTTATTTATTGCATGCCTATATTTTTCGCATTAGTTATATTTTTCATAAATTAATATCATCTGCATCCAGGGACCAAAAATATTTTACTCAAAGCTCTTACTGTAAAAACAGGGACAATATCAGTTAATGATCCTAATAAATAATGAAATTTTCCAAAAATCATACCATGATAAACTTCATCAAAAAATACAAACATTTTTTTTCTTCAGCCAAATTCAAAATATCCATTAAGTGTTCTTTAGAAAACACAGAGAATATGTAATGCAATTGATGAAAATAACCCACAATCTAATACCAAACACTAGACACAAAAAAATACAAGTAAAACTCTATAATAAATTCCAAGATGAAATAGCTAAGCAAGGATTAGAATAGCATATAATAAGGTTGATAAATTTTAAAATTAGTATTTGATATTACAAATCTTGAGTTTTTAGTAAAGATATAAAAATAAGTTATTTTAGTACAAATTAAGTATAGGGTTAAAAAAAATATGTATTATTCGTCAAACCTTTCAAAAAGTACTGCAAATAGCCAAAATATTGCAAGGACAAAGAGATTAAATGAAAAAATAGTTAACTACACCAGAAACATACAACCTAAAACAGCTGGAGAAACCCCAAGAAAAACTCACAAAAATCAATTTTTAAATATGAAAATCCCCAAGAAAAACTCACAAAAATCAATTCCAGATCGATTACTTAGATTATAAAAATAATTTTTAAGATGAAAATGCAATTTAGTGAGGTAAGTAATTTTTATGGTAACTAGAAAATTGCGATTTTTTTTTAGGATTTACAATGAACGTTTCAAATTTAGATAAAAAGATAGATTTCTTATTAATTTAGGATTAGATGAAGATTTCACAAACGCTGAAAAATATAATATCTTTTGCAGGTAAGAGGTAGAGCTATTGGCGTTAAAGCACTTAATGATATGGGTAATCTATTTTTCCTGAAATCCTGTCAGATTGAAAATTTGGATTGCTAAAAAAAAAAATATCTTTTGTTTATCAATTTAAGCAATTTGTATAAAAAACTATGGTAATAGGCTTTATGAATTTTGAATGGCTGGAATATTTTTAGGAAATTATTAAAAAGGAGATGTTGTTGAAAGTTATGTTTTTTAGATGGCTAAGATGAGGATAGGGGAAATATGATGGAAAATAGGGCATCATAAGGAATCTAAAAGTATAAAAATTAAAGAATTGGATTTATATATTTAGGAATAATATAGGAAAAAAATAGGAAAAATAAAGCAAGTTAAAGTTTGAAGTTATTTGAAGTTGTGAGATTATTTATTGTGGAAGATTAGAAAAATACTTAATTATTTCTATGAGTTTATCAAGATCTTAAAGATTTATGATTTCATGCACAATATAAACTATTATCTTTAAGAGAAGCACATATACAAAATTATAAAGCAAATGCAAAATTTGCCTTGAATTTGAGTATTAGAACACCTTAGAATATTATAAAAAGAATTTTTTTTATTCTTTGAATTCTATAATTTCTAACTCTTTTATGTAAAAAAATATTAAATTTCATACTATCAGTCTATTTTATTAAAATCAACCCACATTTTACATCAAATTATAGCTATTTTTTATCAACCTTCAATATATTTATTTCATAAATAGCACATAAAATTCACATAATACTATAATTCCCTATACCATTATATATACAAACATCAATTATACCCTTTATAAAATTCCATTAACCCAATAAAAAATCTCTTCCAAAAACAGAAGTAATTCAAAGAAAACCAAGTCAATGGTCAATATTTTCTCACACCCCTTAACTAACAAACCTCTCTCCATCAAAAAAATCATCCTCAAACCAAAACCCACAAACATTTCTGCATCCTCAAAATACCCAAATACTCTAATCACCAACAAAAATCCCCCGAAACCCTTTATTCTTCTTCAAATTACTCTTATCATCTTCCGTGCAATTCTCATCTAAAAACACATAAGATATTTTAATGTTATAACTTTTTTCCAACTTTTTCCAATCAAATTAACATTGCTGAAGTATTTTTCCATATCCCAATCCAAAACTAAAAACGATCAAAAAAAAAATCTATTTAACTTGAAAAGTATATAAAAAATAAAGAATATTTAATATAAGATTTTCTTAGCATTTGACTTGAAAATGCTTGGACTTACTCTGTTTATCGCATCTCTAGAAAGGCTGTTTTTTCTTTTAGATTTATCTGGAGATGATATAGAATTTAGTTTTGATGAACGTTTTGATACAGGGATTTTTGGCATTTTTATATCATGGTTGTTAATCCAAAGTTCTTTGGATACACTGATTTCTGCGAGGTTTGAGAATTTTTCACTACAGTTTTCGATGGATTTCCATATGTTGTCATCTTCTGGTATGTCGATTGATTGAAAATGAGGTTTTCTTGGGGTTATGTTTTGGTTTATGATATTTTTTGAATAAGTGAATTTGGGCTCTGGGCTCATGATAGGTTGGATTTCGTTGTTTTTTAAGATTTTTTTAAGTAGGGTTATTTCGGAAGATAGGGTATTTATGGTGTTTTTTAGATCAGTTATTTTTGATTTGTAGTTAATTTCCTTTGTTTCATGTTTTTTAGTTTTGGATTTCAGGATTTGGACTTGCTCTTTGAGAGAAGTTAGGATTTTAGCGTTTTCGCTTTGCAGTGGGGATTGGGGTTGTTCAAAATCTTCGATAGGTTTTAATTCTGACAAGTCGGCTGGAAAATCTTTGCCTGAATAAACAGGCTGGCCTTCTTCAAAAGATAACACCCAGGGCAACTGAAAAATTTTTAAAGCTTTATAGATATCTTCCCTATAACGTTTTTCTACCCAATACACATCCGGCTTATCCCCACCAGCTCCAATTTTTTTCCTAATTCCTTCAGGATTCGAAAAAATAACAATAAAACTTGAATGATGATAATTCTTGTTAAGCCCATGAAATTTTTTAATCAAAGACAATGAATTCTTGTTTAAACACAACACCCACAAAGGGTTTTTGGAAAAAAAATCTATAAGGACTTGTTTACCTGTGAGCATTTGTCTGACAGAAAGTACTGAAAATGATGGAGTTAGGTCAATGTTGTAAGTATTTAAACTCATTTTACTAGTTTAAGATTTTTGTATTGGATGTTTAATATGAATAATTTGGATATTTTGCATTGTCTTGAATGGAGTATTAGGTGATTATTGGCAAATTGTTTTTTCATGCATGAAAATTTTAGGTTTTTTTTGTAAGAAAAAATTGAATACAAAATTTTTTGGTAGTTAAAAGGGGAAAGATGAGGATATGAGGAAAGTTTAGGATATAGAGTAAGGATTTGTATGTTAATTATAAGTTTATAATATAATAAAATTTTGGGATGTTTAGATTATCCTGGGTAGATTTTGGGTTTTTTTTATGTATTATTAGTTTTTGTTATATGATATATTAAGTGTTGTTTTTAATAGTATTAAAGTATTTGCTTTTGATAACTTTAGGATAATTTTTAATATTCAAGTAAGAAAAATTTTTTTAATATAATATTATATTTCCAGTGCTTAGTCTATACAAATTAGTTTATTATTGATGTTAAGTCAGAGTTTTCTGCAAACTATACATAAAAATTATAATAAATCATATTTTCATATACAATTCACTTTACACAAAACTTATAATTCAAAGATAAACTTCTTGTTATCCAATCGAAAATCTATTAAAATCCCTCACAATCCAATCTGCCCATATTCCATCCTTACACCAAAACTAAATCTCTTAATTTTCATAATTATCATCTGCCTGAATCTTAAAACTCATATAAAAAATCCACACTCCACAAGCTGTTTTTTTAATACTAAAAACTATCTTTATATTTCTAATTACTTGCCTCTAGGTCCTAAATCTTAAAACTCATATAAAAAATCCATACCCCACAAGCTGTTTTTTTAATACTAAAAACTATCTTTATATTTCTAATTACTTGCCTCTAGGTCCTAAATCCTTCTGCATTTTCATGATTTTCTCTTGCTTTTCCTCATTTTTCTTCAAAAAGTCAGCCTTAAGTTTATCCAGTCTTGTACTATATGTTCATTACATTTCTTTATTGATAAACTCCAGTCTTTTATCCACATTTCCTCTTGCTTCATCTAACTTCTGAGGAATTAAAGCTGGACCTATTAGTTTATAGACATTCCCATCTGTGACTATTTGAAGTTCCTATATTAAGCTTACATCCCTGACCATTTCATTCTCATGCTTTTTAAGGACATAGTCTTGGATCATACTTTCTATACGCGCAAGTTCCTTTTGGATTTTCCGAAGGTCGCTTACTTCTTTGCCTAGAGCTTGTGCCATTAGAATTTATATTTTTTTATGTTGGGTATTTAAGTTTTGCATTATTTTTTGTATATAGATATGAAATGAATTGGATAAGATTTTATGTGTTGTTTTGATTGAAAGGAAAAGCAGTGGTTATTATGAAGATTGAATATTTGATGTGCTAAGAAACAAAAGGATATTATAAAATTTGATTTATTTTATAAACAATCAGCTTATAGTGATTAAAATATACATATAAACAATATAAAACTATTGTGATTAATATAGTTTAATGGTTTAAGTTTTACAATATCCCCTTATATAGCAAACATAATTTATTTATTTACTAGCATCCATATATCTTAAATCTAAATCTTATCACACTTTATACAACTTACCTTCATGTACTCCTTATCATTTTATCCATCCTTTTAAACAAAAATTTAAAGGGTAGTTCTAAATGCAATAACTCAATAAAAGGCATATAAATCAAAATAAAAAATGAAGTAGAGCCAAATCAGTTGAAGACACTTTAAAACAATCTTCTCACCATTTCACAAATCCTAGACAAACCGAAAAATCATTGGAAAAAATTGAAAGATGCTCTTATACCATAAAAAATAAAAGTTCATTAATCTCAAGTAGAAGATGATAAGGAGAATATCATAAATACTTTAGAAAGAATACCCAAAAATAAATCTTACAGTATTAAGAAAAGGGTTTAGCAGAACTACTCACCTTTTTTATTTTTGTTACCGACCATAAAAAAACTAGTTTTTTTATAAATCATCGAAAAATTAAACCCTGAAGAATAAATACTCGTTTGAAGATCTAAGAAACTTAATTAAAAGCTACGAAAAGTCAAAATATATTTATGAATCTTAGCTAAAATATTCTAGCTTAAACTCTTATAACCTAAAATACACAATTTTAAATAATCAACCACATTTTCAACGAAAACTTAACCTAATTTATTATAATTTTAGTTTCAAAGCATAAAAATAATTATTCCCTACCCTTCTTCCTAATATCATATATACTTTTAATACGCATTATCTATTTTCTTCCATCAATTAATAATTCTAAATCAATCTAAATTTAAAATCCTTCTTTACTAAAAGTTTTTATCTGTCAGCATAACAGACTATATATGCCTTAATCTCCCCAACTGTTGCATATGAATTTTTATTATTAGGCTTCAATTTGCATGACCCTACAAATTTATAATCGCTAAACCTATAGTTTTCTTTTTCAAAAGAACAATTCATTTGTATCCCAAACACACCAACATGAGCAATTTTTAAATCTTTAGGGCATTTATAAATTATAGAAACAGTTTTTTTCTTACTACCAGTTAATGATTTACATATAATCCATCCAGTTACACCAGCAACTTGTACTCCAGGTACAACAAAGCTTATTGCAGGAATAAGAAAACCAGCAACACCTGTTGCTACTGATAATGTTGTCCCTGCGGCTAATGGTATGGATATTTCCCATTTAGAAATGTTGAGGATTTTCTTTAGAACCAAGGAAAGATTCGGCAGAAACCCATAGATGCATTTTGGTAAGATTATTAATCCGATATCAGAAACTGTGTAGAAATTATATGCTCTTTCTGGTAAGCAAGGATAAAATGAAATTTTATGTCGAAGTTCATTCATATGCATTTCTACTAAATCTTCTATAAACTGAACTAATACATATTTATCATATAAATAGAAATCTTTAAAAAGAGCTAAAAAAGACTCGATTCGATGCAAGAATTTATAAGATGAAATTTTTCCAATATGCTCTCTTATAATTTCTTGATATATAAAATCGTGATTCAAACTATTATCTATAATCTTTTTATAGATTTCAAAAATACATTCATAAAGAGCAAATTTTATAGGAAAAATCCCTTTTAAGATATTTTTGAAATCATTGTCATAGTAACTTATACATTCAAATTTTGAAAGGTTTATACTGATTTCTTGTATGAAATTAGAATTCAGTTCATCATTATCAGGGTAATTTAAGATAGAAAATAGTGCCTGATAAGTTAAAGATTCTTTTAATGATAAAGATAAAGCAAAAGATTGAATGAAACAACCTACTGATAAAAACCTGGCGTATTCAATAGCGGCACACATGATTTCTGGGTCACTTTTTGATGAATCTTGTATAATACCAATGCTTGCTTCATGATGTTTACGCAAATTATCAATATCAGAAACTTTGACAACTTTTGTGATTTTCTTGTTAATTTTTTTAAAAAGCTCATCAACACTCTTACTAATCGCACAATATTTCTCAAAAACCCTCAAAAACTGACTAACATTCTCACTTTTCAGCAATATCTCATACCTTGTATCCCAATACACACATTCAACCAACTTAATCCTAATTTTCCCATATAAACTATCCCCTATAATATTCTTAACCCTAGAGCTAGCACAATAATCACATTCAAATCTCCCATTCATCAACTTATCAATTCTCTCTCTAAGTTTTTCCGATATTTTCTTCCCAACATTTCTAACAATAATTTCCAAATCCGAAAACTTAGACTGTTCTAAAGTTACAACCCCATCATTTTCTTTCATTTCAAAATACTCAGTAGTTTTATTTTTCAATATAAATTGAAAAAACACAATATAATACGTAATCACCGAAAAGTGACATGTGCTGTTTTCTATATTAAAATTATTCATAAATTCATTTCTAGCATTTTCATCATCACTTTCACAATACTGAGAATAAAAAACATTTACAAGCCTAGATATTTCTTCAGAATATTCTTGTATATGATTATTCACAGTTTCTTGAAAATCATTAACTAGTTTACTATAGCTTTCAAGTGTCTGTTTTGTTGGGGTTGTCCATCTTGGGTCACGAATTAATAAGATTATAGCAGGGAATTTTTCTATATATTTCCGACATGCTTTAAAACTTTGATAGAAAGTATAAGCAAAGTTTTTAATAAATTTCGAGTTTTCTAAGTCATCTTGGCTTATATGTAATATTATTAAGTCTGATACGATAAACGTAGAACTCATGTTAAAAACATCTCTAGAAAAATTACTCTCTGAACTTTCTAAACCTTCTATATCAAATAATGAGAAATTCTCTTGGGTACTACAATATACAACATTAGTTCCTTTTATTATGTTTCCTTCACTTTTATTAGGAATATCTGGATCTTGGAAGACGACACTTAAACATGAAGATTTACCTCGACTTTGTTTACCTAAAGAGCTTATAATAGGGATATCATCTGGAATCATTAATAGAACTTCTTGGAATTTTTTTTTGAAATCGATAGAATTCATTTTCAAATAGATTATTTTTATAAAATGATTAGGATGCTTTATGATGATAATGAGTTATGGATGTTATAGGGAATTATATGAGTATTTGGTTATTTTGGTTGTGAAAGGGTTTGGGGTTTTTGTGTGAAATGTAGATATAAGATAATAGATTTTGATATTTTATTATGAAAATGTTTTTGTATGAAGAAATATGTTTAGAGATGATGATATTTGATATAGAGATGCTCTAAGAATTAAGGATTTTGTGTGTATGAGGAAATATGTTGAGAGAAGATAAGATTATATGTATGAAGAAATATGTTAGAGAAGATCATATTTTTTGGGATATGCTAGGAATTGTGGTATTGTATGAAGAATTATCATGAGAGAATTTTATATTGTGTAAAAAGATATGCAAGAAAGAAATGATGTTGTATGAAGTGATATGCTAAGAAAATTTTATATTATATGAAGAGATATGCTAAGAAAATTTGATATTAAATGAAGACATATTTTGAAAGAAATGATTTTGTATGAAGAGATATGTTAAGAAAAGAGTATGTTTTATGAAGAGATATGCTAAGAAAAGAGTATGTTTTATGAAGATATATTGAGAAGATGATATTATATGAAGAGATTTAATAAGAAATTTGATATGTAGATAATTATTTTGTGATATGTTTATTATAAGGTAAAAATAGTAATAGATTATTGTAGTTGGGGGTATAGGATTTGACATAAAATCAGTGTCAGAAACTATATTATCATGATTTTTGATTTAAGTATATAAATATTTAAATGGAATTTTTACATAGTAAGAATCCTATAAGAAATATGATAGATTTCAAAAGAAGAAAATAAACCTATTTTTGTTATCATTATATATAAATATTTGTTGATATGCTTAGCTTTATGCTATGAGAATTGCTATGGCAATCAGGATTCGGATGGAGGAAATATGGGTAAAATTATTGTTACAATTCTAATCAAAATTGTATTAAGTAAGCTAATCAAAGTTTGTTATGAGTTAGGATAAATATTATTATAAAAAATCGCTGCATGTAAAATTTTAGCACAGTTATTTCTTTTATACCCTAACATATTTATCAAATCCTACTTTAAATATATTTGAAATAATCCCAATTCCTCAAATATCATACCTCAAAGCTTATAAACGCAAATCAATCATCCTCTAGTTTTTTTATAACAAAATACTTTATAACAAGATTTTGTTTGACTCACATACAATTTTTTCCTTGAAAATTTAAAATTTCATTTTCAGCATATACACAAAATCGAAAATATTATTATATTTGACAAAAACTTAAACCTTTTAAATCTGATACAATTAAAATAAAAATCGTTACATGCAAGTGATGACTAGGTTAAAAGAAATTCTTATTTTGATAAGAAGTAAGAGTTTCAAAAAACCTACTTAAAATTTTTGGCGTTATGGCAATTTTCTTATTCAAAACCCTTAAATTAAAGTGTTACTATTGAAATATCATAATAAAGCCAAAGTTGTAGTATATTTCTACTTCATTTTTATAATTTGTTATTCTACGTCGAATTTGTTCCATATAAAATTTAATGGGCTGTGGATTGTCTAATTATGGTACAAAAGGCCAAAATCACAAGGTTCATAAAAACGATGAAACCAGTAAAAATCCCCAACAAGCCCAGTTGATTTCTCCAAAGACAGGCTTAAACAACTACATCCATCTAAAAAAACTAGGAAAAGGAGCATTTTCCGAAGTAGTCTTATCCCTTGATCCAACATCATCACAGAAACTAGCTTTAAAAATTATCAAAAAGCAGTTACTAAATCTACAACACCAAGACACAAAATACTGTCTTATTGAAGCAGCCCTATTAAAAGAATTCGATCATCCTAATATTGTAAAATTCTATGAAACTAGTGAAGATAAAAATGCTTTTTATATAGCTTTAGAGTATTGTAAAGGGGGGAATTTGTTAGAAAAACTTAAGATTTTAGGAAAATTCGATGAGAAAACATCAGCTCAGATTATGAGTCAAATATTTTCAGCTGTTGATTATATCCATAAATGTGGAGTTATCCATCGTGACCTTAAACTAGAAAATATTTTATTTGGGAAAAAAGACAAAATGGATGTGAAAATTGCTGACTTTGGTAGTTCGTATAGAAAAAAATATAATGAAAGGCCGAAAGGGATTTTTGGCACACAGTATTGTTTGGCTCCAGAAGTGTTTTCTGGGTTTTATACTGAAAAAGTAGATATTTGGAGCTGTGGGATTATTTTGCTTATGATGATGACAGGAAAATACCCTTATTTTGGTACTTGTCTTAATGAAGTTAAAGAGGAAATTTTAGCACTTGATATTAAAGGTATTCAGAGTAGAATACCTGAAGCTAGTCCTTTGTTATTAGATTTTCTGTCATCAGTTTTGGATAAAGATACAAGATTGAGGTTTAGTGCTAAAGATGCTTTAGGGCATCCTTGGATTTTGTGTTTTAGGAGGCCAAATTTACCTAAAAGCATTTCAAGGAATGGGTGTTTTAATGGTTTTGATAAAGCTAAACTTGTATCTAAAGCACTTTCTTATATATCTTCCTTAAATATAAATGACGAAGATATGATGACTTTATTAGAATATTTCAGATATCTTGATGAATACTCCTCTGAAGATAAAATTAAAGAAGACTTAAAAATCATAATAAAAAGCAATTTCCAAGAGCGTGAAGCAGACAAACTAATTGAATTGTTTAAAAATATCAAAGATCTGTGCTTACAGAGCTATTAAATATAATCAGGCTAGAGAAAATTTTCACTAGTTTTCGATCTTAATTTGAAGTATAACTTTTTTATATAATATTTAAAAAGCTAAAAAAAATTAACTTATTTTAGTTTGATAATAGGAAAAAACTTGATGTCTTGCTATATTTTTGATTGGCAAAAACTTTTGTGTTTGATGTTTTTTGAAGAATAGACATTTGTGTGGCCTCATTTCATGTATTTTTTAAAATAAGTTCTTATTGATTATCATTTCATATTAAATTATTTTATTTAACTAATGAATTATCAAATTGATAGTTCTTTGAGTCTTGTGATGAAGTATTGATATTATACAAAAAATATGTCTTTTGTATCATATCGCGTAAAAGAAAGTTATGATATTAATAACCTCATTAAAAATTATATGTATTGATATTAATACCTTGTATATAATTCTAAGTAAAATACATGATAATTTTCCTCCTTATCGAAAATTCAATATTTTAATCTCTATATTGTATCATGCTATCCTTTTAAAACTATATCTTAAAGTTTTTACTTTGATTTCTACTGTTTCCTTTGATTCTTACTGCTGAGTTTTAGAATGTTGTAGTTTTTATATTGGCCTATGTACTTGGGATTATTGGGTTGTTGTCTTTGCTTTTATTTCACAGAATGGTCCAATTTGCTCATTTTAGGGTAAAATCAGAGATAAAGGAAAAAACTAATTTTGATTTAGGATTTTACTCTAAACATCTTAATTATGCATGCTTTTATATAAATTGCTTGTGGATTTTTATTTGCAATTTCTGCAGGGTCGATGATTCTGCTTAATGAGCAAAAATATTATTTGCCGCTAATTTTAAATATTTACTAGACTTTAACAAAGTTTATCTGCAAAATAAACTTCTAGTACTGTATCTTAGGATTTTCTCATAATTATATCAAGCTTTAATATAAAATGTATATGATGACAATTCAAAAATTGTATAGTTTTCTTATAATAAAGCCTATTTTATAATAGTATTATATATTAGAATATAAACCCCTCAATGCGATAAGAGTTTTTCCTAGCCTAGACATAACTTTCATATATCTAAACACTTTAGCGAAAATTTTTATTTTTAACTAAATTTCTTCAGCGTAAAAAAAGAAAATTTGAAAGACCTAGCCGAATATTCGCTATTAGATCTTGGCTGACTACATTTACACATACCATTTTATATTAAAATTTAATACCCAGTTTAGAAACAGATTTTTTCAAGACTTTTCATAACTATTTTATATATAGCTAATATTTTCAATTGATATTTTTAGTTCTCTCATAAGATGTGATATTACGATCTAGTTGCTTTCTTTATTTTCGCATAAAAACTTAAAAGCATTTATAACTTGTTCATATTTTTTAACTAATATACACATTTTACTTAAAAGTTTTTTCATATTCATTCTAAGGTTACTATTATACATATTAAATTTGAGAATTTTGATTGAAAAGCTCTTAAAAGCGGTAGTTTTTCCTAATACAAAAAAATGCAAGCCTTCAAATATATTTTTAACACCCTAACACCCAGTTTAATGAGAAAATTTTCAAGCTTACTGAGTTCTAATTCTAAAATAGCGATTATAATACTTTTCATAAACACCAAAAGCTCATTTTGGTTTATTTTTATAAAACTTATATCGATTATGAATCTTGTATTAAACACAAGGTTCTGTATGCCTTATGTGAAACTCCACAAGTATCTTCTAAATTCTTAATTTTTAATATCAGTAATTGTTATCGATTTCCTCTTTAGCTTTGTAAATCTTGGTCAAATAAAATTTAATCTGAGCTGCAAGTCCTTACTCAAAAACCTCAATTATGCTTTAAACTTTCTTCAACAGATTTCAAGTATTTAATATAATACAAACTCAATTTTCTATATTAGGGCCAAAGCTGGTATGACAAAAAAATCTTCAATTAATTATCATGCTGATCAAAATTCACACATAAGAGTAAATCATCATAATAAAAAAACTCAATACTTTATTGGCTTCTCAAAACATATATCACCTTCCGCTAGTTTGTCAAATCTCATAAGGCATTACCTTTATTTTAACTTCGATTTCTAACAGCACCGAACTTTTTTGCCAATTTTAAAAAATTGTTATCATGTTATATGGCTTGAGTAGTCAGCATAAAAAATGCAATCTTTTTCCCTAATAATCAAACCAAGAGAATAATATGATTCATAAATCTAGGATCTTTAATATAACATCATTGACAACACTCTAACTTCATCAAATTCTTGGAACCTAAATAATGATTATTTTCCTAGTAATTACTCAATTTCTAAAATCACACAAACCATCTAGACATTATTCTAAAATCTTTCCTCATCACTACTAAATTTTATTTTTATATGAAAAATATAAACACACTACAATCATTTGCTTTAAGTTTAGCATCCAACTCCTTCAGCTTACACTCCAAAATCCTAATACTAATCTAAACATTTTCCTAATAAAACAAAACCAATTAAAAAAATCACAAATCCCAACTACCTTTTAAAAATTCAAACCAATCCCCAAACTTTTTCCTTACTTTTTCACATCTCACCATTTTTTCCACTGTTGAAAAAATTCCCAATGTCCATCACATAAAATAAATATCATCTACCCATAAAACCTTCAATATCAAGAGTTTTTAAGCATAAAACCTCTACCCTAACACATAAAACCTCTTCCCCAACACTCCAAACAAATATTTTCTCATATTAAAGTTAAATTATTATTTCTGTCTATTTAATAGGGTTAGCAACATTAAACACCCTAGCACCTTCACTATAATCTTTATTTGGATCTCTTTCACATTCTGGAGGGAACTTTTCCCTTTTTTCAATATAGTATTTTTCTCTATAGCTGCCATCAGACAATGGGTTGTAAGTCAGATACAAATTCCTCCTTGTAAAAGTACTGTAGTTTATATCACTACGATGAGGTGAGTAACTGTCAAAAAACACCATATCTCCTGCTGTAGCATCAATTGGGAACCAATTCATCCTGGCTTCTAAATCAGTTCTAATACCTCCATCACTGTTTTGAGGCATGATTTCTCTTGATTTATGCCAGGCATAAGCAAAATCTAAACCTCCAGACTCTCTAGTGTTTGGGTCTATAGGCAAAAGGACGGTCAATAATTTCTTCAACCCGAATGATACGAAGGCTGGTTGGTCCTGATGAGCTGTGAAACCATTTCCATGAGGGAATTTGAAGTTAATTTTCTCCTTGTATATAACTGAATCTTCTCTGAAGAGGTCTCCGCTCATATCGTTTATTAGTCCATAGGACAATTCTTTCAAGTCATTATAGAAAGGTAGGAAGTTCTCAACACGGCATAGGAGCTTTTTGCCGGTCATTTTGTCAACTTCGAAGTACTTCATCCACTTTCCTGGGGCCTCTGGCTTAGCTTCTAGTTCATCAGCCCATCTGACAAGGTTATCACGGATGTGAGCTGGTAAGACATTTTTTAGAACTAAGAATCCATCTTCTTCGTATTGTCTTACTTGAGACTCATTGAGTATACCTTTAAGTCCTGGCTTGATGGTTGAGGCAATAAGTTTCTTTGGTACCCGAGAAAGCATTTTATAAGGGAAATTAATGGAGTAAATTAAATCATATTGATGACTGAAATGACTGAGTTCTTAGGGAAAAGTTATAACTTTATGATTTGATAGAGTGAATTTTTTTTAGGAAACAAAGGTAGAGAGAGTTTTGGTAATAGTGTAATTTAGATATGTTACAACTAAATGTTATATATTATCTACTGCTTCATATATATGCAATCATATCAATTATTTATCTAGGAAATTAGAATATGAATCTAAAAGTTGATTTTCTATATCATAAGTATTTTTGCATCAGAACTTTTCTAAGTTATTTTTCTTAGATTAAAAAAGTATTTTTTTGTTTATTTCAGTGTAGTTTATATGAATATTCAGGTTGTGAGAGAAATTTTGTGTCTAATTATTAGAAATTATTTATATAAAAGGTTTTAATATTCGTAATATTTTTGGTAGATATAAATTTCGGTAATTTTATAATGTAGTAAAATCTAATCAGTCATTAATAAATTATTATATTTTTTTCTGATGATAAAGAATATCCATATGGAATGAAAAAGTTAAGTTTTTTATTTGCCAAATTTTGAGTCATGTAAAAAAAGTTGCTTCGCTTAAAAGATGATTAAAAAGTTGAGATTTTATATGAGAGTTTTTTATAAAGGTTGCATTTTTGGAATATATATTGAGAGTTAGCTTTTAAATATGAAGTTTGATAGAAAAAGTTATACAGAATAAAAGTGAAAATTGGAAAAAATAAAAATGACGAATATTTTCACACTGCCAAGGTGTTATTAAAATTACTATATTTTCCTGCTTTTATATATTTATTATTAAAACTATTACCTAAAGGGAAGCACAATCAACAGTGATTTTTCGGTACATTCTAAACCTAATCCTTTTTATATCTTAAATCCTATAAACTTTTATAATATCCTATAAGTATTTAAACTTAAAAATCTTCTTCATTTAAATCAAAATCTTCTTCTATATCTTAAACCCTAATTTTAATCATCCTTCCTCATATCTAATAAAATCATCCTTATTTATAATCTTAAACCCTAATTTTAATCATCCTTCCTCATATCTAATAAAATCATCCTTATTTATAAAATAATCAAAATCATCCTTATTTATAAAATAATCAAAATCAACCATATAAACCACATCCAAAACTTATCTGAAAAATCTCATGTATTCCTAAAATCCAAATAAAAACTTAACCATAAAAATCCTTATCCAAATTCCACAAATCCTACAATAAATTTCTCATACATTCAAATTATACTAATAAACACTAAAACCCTAATGCCCCAATATGGGTTTTTAATAATGAAAGACACCCTTTCACTTTTTTACATATCTTTACAAGCCCTTATCCTCCGTCATATATTAGCCGAAGAACTTTACGTTGATGTATTAAACCGGTCTAATCCTCTGACTAGAAAAAGACCTAAAAAAAAAATCATAAGACTATTTTCTGAAGAAAAACTAGAAAAAAATCTCGCTTGCTCTGAACAAAGCGATAAAAGTACCATAGAAACTCTTAGTATTAATGAGGAAATTCCAAAGAAAAGAAAATCAGAAAATAAACCTCAAGGCAAAGTTAAAAAATTTAAAAATGATATGGAAAACAGCATAAGTGAAGAATTAGATATAAGCGATATTATGAGTATTGATAAGAACAAGCATGAACATATTAAGCCTATTTTTAGTAAAAAAGAAACTATGCCACAAATTTATAATAAAATATCATCAGTGAAAGAAAGTAAGATTAATGCAGAAGATAATATTAAGATTAATAAAATACCTAATGTTATGGCGTATATTGTGATATAGTTTTTAGAGGGGTTTTTTGCTGGAAAAGTAAGTTTATGTTTTTATGTAATATTTAGTTATTATGAATAAGTGTTTAGGGGATGTTTATAGGATTTTTTATGCTTTGGATATATGGTTTGATAATTTTTTTGTTTATATTTTATAGGATTATAGTTGTGAAAATATATGCTAAATAAGTTATGGAATATTTTATGCTTCAAATATATTTTTTTTAGGTTTAAAGGTAACTTTTATAAAGTGCCTTGATTTCATATGAATATATAATAAAATTTTATTTTAAGCTAAACATTACATGATATAATATCATACTTTATACAAATTATTTATAAACGCATAATACTCTTATAAATCTATATAAATAAACTCGAAAATTATAATAAAATATTCACTTTATCTTAATCAAAACCATCACTACAATATTCCATCTATACAAAAAAACCCTTACATAAACCTCATTATCCATATACTTTTAACCCAAAAATCCATAAAAAACCCACTCTACAATTCCTCCAACACCTCTATAAAAATCTTCAATCTCACATAACACTTCAATACAAAAATCTCCATCAAAAAATCATCTTATCACCATATTCAAAAGCTATCAAAAATCTTTTTTTTCCAATAAAATCCTTCTCCTTCACATAATCCTCTAATAATTCCGACAATAAAAACCAAACATATTTTTCATATCAGCCTATTATTTTCAAAATATCTCTATTAGCTATTATCTAGTCATCTAGAAATCAGCTCTTTTTGATATCCTATTGCATTCTTCTAAAACTCGATTTCTTTCAGCTCCCAGTTCATATTCAGTGCCGACATTAAGCATTTCAAACATTCTTCTACAATCTTTGCTTAGCCTTGGAGTCACTAAGAAAGGAGTCACTACAAAGAACAGGGCAAGTGGCTTAAATGACACCTGCTTGATAAGTAATGAATAGACAACTGTGGCTAAGGAAGTATAAGCTATTCCTTCGCCTATAGCTTTTTTCTGATGGTAACGATACTCTTTACGGACAATATAAGCCCAATCACGCTCTTGCTCAGTCTTGAAGAGATCTAGATTCCCTTTCACCACCCATTTCCTAATAAAGTCCAGTTTTAACATAGTGCACTGCTTATCAGCTGCCCGTTGTTCATGTTCTGGCAGTACAGTTTTAGGCACATAGAAGTACTCATCATCCATCACACCCATATTTATACAAGTCATAGCCATAAATCCTATAATCTCTCATATACTCTTTAAAAAATAGATAAAGGATCTTACAATTACCTAATTTAATGTGCATTCAACTTTGCAAAGAGGGCAAGACGAATGCTGCATAAGCCACTTATCAATACATAAAATATGATATTTATGAGAACAAGGCATAACTCTAGCTTTATCCTGTTCTATAAAACCATCTAAGCATATTGAGCAAACTCCATCATTTTCATTAACAGTTTCAATAGGAAGTTTGATTATTTGTTCTGGACTCAATCCATTTATACCAAATCTCATATCAGGAGCTTCTAAACCTTCATATTGATTTAATAAACTTGTAAATTGTTGTTCAAACATGTAATTCCTATAGTTTATTATAGCTGAGTATAATATGATTGTAGTAAATATTATAGTCATCGCATAAAATGAAATAATCCAAGTTAAGAAATACCAATCCATAGAATTCTCAGATGATAAACATTTAGGCTCAACTGTTGTATCTTCTAAATACCATACAGTTCCTAATAAAGTCCATATTGTAAATAAAGGGTAAAGGATTCCAACATAAATAATTGTATGAGCTTTATAGCCACTTTTAAACAAATTGATTTTAAAAATCCCCATTTCGTCATCATCATCGTCTTCATCTGTTTTGAATATAATTACTAATACACGATATAAAAGGATACCTAAAAGAGCTATTAATAGCCAGCAATGAATTGGTCTTGCACATTGACTATGTGATTAATACGTGAAATTGTCCCATTCTATGAATAAGTTTAATATTGAATAACTTATGGCAAAGAATATGAAGAGGTCGTTGCTTTTTAATAGTTACCATGAGAATTTCTGACACATATTCTTTATATTATAAAATGTGTTATTTTGAAATAGGTTTGTTTATGTTAGGGTTGATATTAAGGATTTAAGTTATGGGATTAGGAAATTTGGGGGGCTGGAAAAGGTTTTTTATGGAAGGCTGAGGTTGGATATGATTTTTTGAATTGAGAAGATGAGGATAAAAACACGTAGGAAAAGGTAAGAAATTATTAGATTATAAATATGGATTAGGTGTTGGGAAAAGAAAAGAGTGGGGTTTTAGTTTTTTTTTTTAAGATTAAAGTGTTGGGGATGCTAATTATTAGGATTAGATGAAAACTATATTTTTTTTTATATGATTGATTTTTTATTAGTGTTTGTACTATAATCTAAAATCAATTCTCACAAAAAGATTGAACATAATATGCAGTTTTGATAATAAAAAATATACAAAATTTAAATTCTACAAAGATAATACTAGTAAAAAAAATTTCCTCTTTATGATCTCCAATATATAAACACAACTTATATTTTATAAACTCTATCACAATTTATTTTTTTAAAAAATGCAAACTTTATTCATAAAAACCTTATAATTCCTCTTGTATAAAATACAGTAAACTTAGTATCTAATCCTAACCCTATCTTTAACCCTTTACCAATCCTACCCTTCTTCAAATCCAAATCCAAAAACTTTCCCCACAACAAAATTTCATCTCATCCAAAAAACTCAAACCTTTCCTCATCATCTCACATAATCCTCTTCTCAAAATCCTCTCATCCTCTCATCAAAAGCCTTTTATCAATAAAAAACTATCTCCATATCTCTAAACTTTTCATTCTTATATAAAACATCACATTTCCACAATGGATTTTTCAGGCTTTACAAACTTCGACGACATCCCCGACGAGAAACCAGAAGAACCTAAGCCCAAGATCATCATAAGAAATTCCAAAATCCGACTAACAACGCATTCAGCCATAAACAAGAAATCCTACAGTTTTTATCACCCTTGCGAATCCCTACATGAAACTTCGCAAGTCTATAACCACAACTATTTCCGTAAAATCCCTAAAAAACCTGGAACTTATCTTCATAGTTCCCAAGCATTATTCTTTGCTTTTGAAGGTAACAAAGTTTCTTTATCATCATTACGTGACTATAAAGATATACATTCTAATGAAGTATCCCCAACAATCAAACCTAAAATCAATCCAAAACCCTTTTCATTAAGGACTAAAAAAAAGAATTTCCGTAGACTTAAATGGACACCTTTACGTATAAGGGCTAATACTTCTTTGGTGAATCCTGAGAAAAAAATCCCTGAAGAAACTGTTGTAAAAAGACTTGACAGAAAAGCAAGGATTTTTAAAAGAGAACTTATCCCACAGACTAAAGCAAGTCTTAGTGTTAGATCGAAAAGGTCGATTCCAGAACTTAGGATAAGTGGAGTTATGAAGGATTTTGCATGTAGGGATTTTTTTAGTCCTAAAGCTAAGGAGTCTTTTATAACTGATTTTTATTGAAATTATAGTTAATTCGTAAATATTTGCAGTTAATCTGAGATTTCAATGATTTTGGGAAATGGGTCAACTTTGCTGAAGACAACTGCTTTTTGGCAGGAATTGATATACCCTTTTATCCATTTTTTGTTGATGAGATTAACTAGGATACATTTGATGTCTAAAAGACTGATGTTTTTAATCTAGCGATGGCCAGGGCCGTTGAGAAAGAAAAAAGCTTGACTTGAGTAGTTTTAAGTATAGACTGAGTACGTTTGAAAAGATTGCGGTATGCGAAGAGTTTGAGACTTTCAAGCATTATATATATCCCTTGCTTAATGAATTTGTCTTGATTTGCTTCTAAAATTTCATTAAAAAACTGAATATTTCCCTGTTTAAGACTTGTGAGGACCTCGCTTAGATCTGTAAGTTTGCATTTTATCAATAAAGCTTGTGTTGGGAAAATCCCTTTATTCGCCCTTACAGGTATTAAATACCTTAAAACTAATCTTTTGCTCCTAAAATTGTCTTTATTGCATAGTCTAAAAGCGAAATCAAAACATTCTTCAGCTTGATTAAGTTCTTGTTCATAAATATGAAATCTTCCTTCATAGCATTTAAAATCTACTTGCTGACTTTTGGGTAATTATCTAATGATGGGAGTTTCGAATGCTCATTACTGACTATTCTTAACAAACTCATAAAATTTTGTAGCTTTTAAAACATCTTTTTGTATAAACAACCATGTTTAAAGCATAATACAATCGAATCACTTGAGAATATGGTGGAAGTCTAGTAATTTGACATGAACTCATAAGCATTCTTAATGAATTCACAAATTTATCCTAAATTTGAGCTTTTAATCACTTCACGAAATAGCTTTTTTGCATATTCTTTTATGATGTTTATATATGCATAACCATTTTCTTCTTCTTTAAAAAGCTTTATGAGATTCTAAAAGCTAAATTTTATGTCTAAAAGTTTTTATACGATTAGTTAAAGATAACACATGCTCTTCTAGGAACATAATTAACACAATTTTGTCAGTATCTATTTTAGAAGACCCTTTATTTAATGTATCTTCTATAATTTACTTGAAATTTGAACTATAGGACATAGATTGGATATTGCTTTTGAATAATAAACGGATAAGATCGTCTTCAGAATAATTTATAAACCCGACTATGCATTCATTTAACCACCTTTGAAAAGTTGGCTTGTTCATATTTTTAATAATAATTCCTGTAATAAATGAAAAAAAGTTTGGATAAAAGTTTTAAAAACCAAAAAGATTCACAGAATTTTGATGTTGAGACTAGTGACAGGTCAAGAGTACAATCTTTGCAAAATTTTGATCATGTGATGAATTGTATGGCTGAAACTTGTACTGATGAGGATGATAAGGAAAATAGGGTTTTAGATATTATTATGAAAAATAATAATAGTTGTGTTGTGAATGATAAGGATAAGGATAGGAAATTTTATTGTGGGAATTTGGGGAAAATATACAGTGATAATAATGAAGATATAGAAAAAAAAATAAAAGATTTAATTGAAGAAGAAGATGTGCCTTGTGACGAGATGATTATGAATGAGAATATTGATTTTTTATTTGAAAATTCAAGTGAAAAAAGCTCAGGGAACCTATCTTTTATGTATACAGAAACAGTAGAGTCAGTTTTTAGTACTTTGATATGGCAAAGTGGATTGATGAAATCGTTAAGCCAATTAAATGGTGTTTCTGATTATAAAGAGTTTAAAAGATATGAGACTATGGATCCTAGAATTGGTGTAGAAAGACAGGATTTAAAATGTGCCTGTGAAAGCGCATCTATGATAGAAGTAGGAAATGTGTCAATTATTGATAAGGCTAAAGTTGAGATTAAAGAAATTGGAGATGATAAAAGTATGGGTGTTGAATTATCTGAACAAAATATAGTTTTTGAAACAGAAAGTAAGTGTACTATGTGTAGATTAGAAAATTGTCTTGTTTTTTAAAGGTATTGATAATTTTATTAATAAAAAATTTGATTTTAGTAAGGTATTAGGATTGAAGAATATGAATAGAAGATTTTAGAGAGGATTGCTTGGAAGATGGGTTTGGGTTATGGTTTTTTGGGAATGGGTTATGGATGATCATATAAATTTAGGGGGGTTTTAGGTAAAAATGATAAGTTAAGATTTTATTGTTGGGTGTAGTCGTATGTGTTAGGGTAAGTTATGGAAATAAGAAAATCTGATGAAGTTGGGGAAAAATTGAGAATTGCTTGGAAATTAGATTTAGATTTGGCTATTGTGAATGAAAAAAATATGTAGTTAAGTTAAATTTTATTGTTAGATCGTATTATGAGTTCTAGTATTTTGAGGTTTTAGTTTTTTCTAGAGGATTTTTATGTAGTTCAATAAGATTATGTGTTTATATTTGAATGTTTTTAATAAGTTAATACAAAAATCAAAGCANTATTTGAATGTTTTTAATAAGTTAATACAAAAATCAAAGCATATCCTACTTTTTCTTATGTTTAATAACACTAGCACATTTTTTTAAAAACTAAACCTCACTAAATCCTCCTTCCTACCCACTTTTCAAAAGTATAAAAATATAAAATTCCCATCTCCTACCTTAAATAAAAACCAAAAAAATCCTCTATCTTTCAATTAACTTACTATATTTCTCATATAAAATCAACATTATCCCATAACCCATTTCAAACATTTTCAAATTTCCCATCAAAGCCAACAAAATCCTTCTTTTCAAATCCTTTTCCCATCTAAAAAAATCCAACTCCTCTCAAAACTCATACCAAAAACCCCTTCTTAGTAATTCCTATCAAATTCTCAAAATCTCCGTTAATTTTTACTACCCTAACGAAAATTTTTCATAGATTTTCTAATATTTTGAACAAATAAATGGATAAAGGCTCAGACAAAAACAAGAGTTTCAGGCCGAAGAAGAGAATTGAAAAAGGCCAACGTGGCTACGGATTAAAACAAATAGCTAAAATGACCCTGGGCTCAGGAAATCTAGACCTTGCAGTTGAATTACCAACAGGTGAAGACTTGAACGAATGGTTGGCAGTGAATACAATCGAATTTTATAATGAAATCAACCTCATCTATGGAGCTCTTCTTGAGTTCTGCACTCCTGAAACTTGTCCTATTATGTCAGCAGGACCAAAATACGAATATCTTTGGGCTGATGGGCAAAACATTAAAACTCCTTTAAAAGTTTCTGCATCAGAGTATATTGATTTTCTCATGACCTGGGTAGAAAGCCAATTGAATAATGAATCCTTGTTTCCTACGCAAATAGGAGTAGCTTTTTCTAAGAACTTCCTCTCGACAATAAAAGTGATTTTTAAAAGACTGTTTAGAGTTTATGCGCATATATATCATACGCATTTTCAGCATATAATGAGTTTAGGTATGGAATATCATCTAAACACTTGTTTCAAGCATTTTATATTTTTTATAGACAGATTCAAACTAGTCGACCAAAAAGAATTAGCTCCTCTTGCTGAACTCATACAGCAGTTTCGAGAACGAGGTAGGGAAAGAATGGAACGAGAAGCTTCTGGTAACTAAGATCCAAGAAATAAAAATTTAGGATAAGCACAACTTTAACATATAAAAAATCTTCATATAAACTATTTATATTCTCTTAAAAATCTTAATAATAATCCATAATCAATACTAAAAAATCGAATATTTTCATATCAAAATCCTCATTTTCCTTAATAAACCCTCCATATGATTTTCTATATTACTTAAACTCTCCTTTTTTTATTCGCCCACAAAGTTAAATACCTGCTAAAATTTCCTTGACTCGACGAGTTGACAATCTGTAAAAACTCATGACTCAAAAGCATCTGAGCTGAAGGTCTCTCCTTAGAGTTTTTAACCAAACAAGCATTAACAAAACTTTGAAACTGTTCAGACCATTTCATAGGGTTTTTCAATGTAGGTGGTGGTCCTGTAGCAATAAGATATAAAGTTTTCATAGGGTTTTCTTTCAAATGAGGTGGTTCGCCATCAGCAATTTCAATAGACACAATCCCTAAAGCCCAAATATCAACTTTTTCATCATACTTTTCTCCAATCGCTAATTCTGGAGCCATCCAACTTGGTGTTCCAACAATAGTATTTCTCATACTTTGTTCCGCAGTCAATTGAGCAGCATATCCGAAATCTCCTAATTTTACTTCTCCATTAGCCCCTAAAAGTATATTATCACTTTTTACATCCCTATGTACCCTATATTGAGTATGCATACTCACAAGCCCTTGTATTATTTCTTTACATATATAAGCAATATATTCTTCAGGTATATCCCCAGCTTTATCAAGTACTAAATCAGTAAGAGATGCTCTCATAAGTTCAACAATAATCCAAAGACAATTACTATAGCTATAAGACTCATAGTAATTTACAACATTTGCATTCCTACTTAACATTGTCAATGAAATTTCATTTAAAATCTGGTTTTGTTGAGTTGAATTTTTTATTGGTATGCGTTTCATTGCATAGTTTTCTAAAGTTCTTTTGTTCTGTACAGCAAATATACTCCCTGAACCCCCTTCACCTATTTTTCTTATTATTGTATAGAGTTCTTCAGGGTTTTTTGTAGAGATGCTTACTATGCTTTTTTGCTCTTGGAACTATTTGGATGATACATTTTGTAATGAAGGAAGGGTTTTGCTTTCTTCATGCCTTCGTGGTAAGTTTGGGATTTCTTCTTTTACTGTGACTTGTGGAGAGTTTTTATTGGTTTCTTGGGATGAAGCTGGACGTGTTGTCCCGTGACAGTTACTATGGCAGCGCTTGCAGTACCTTTTTGGAGCTAAGAAACCTAGAGATGGATGATTTTCTTTGATTGAACAACCCTTGCAAAATAATAATTCTAGTTAGTACTTACTACATATACAGCATTTACGACGTTTATTGAGTTTAAATTTTGTGAAGCAGTTGCTACACTTGCTGTTCGGCTTGAATACACTAACGAGCACATCCATTTATCCTTTATTTATTATTCTTCTACAATGGTATTCGATATATGATTTGAAGAGTTAATTTGCTTTGGTGATTGATTAAGATGGAAAATGAGAAATAATTTTTGTATGGGTTGAAGAAAGGTGGGAATTTATAAGTGGATGNGGTGATTGATTAAGATGGAAAATGAGAAATAATTTTTGTATGGGTTGAAGAAAGGTGGGAATTTATAAGTGGATGTGAGCTTAGTTATTAAAATGTATGAAAAAAATTAAGTTTTAAAGGTCTGTTGGTTATAAAGATGTAATTTTTTTTTGATATAGAGTTATAATCTAGTCATAAAAAAGTTAAAATTATATATCTTATAGCATTTGCCAATATTTCTACACAAATCTTTGTAGTTACCCTATTATCTAATATACTCTTTATAACATCATCATATAATCTTAACACAAAATTCTTATTAAATTTACCATTTACAATCCTTTATATTATCAAAACTTACACAACCACACATGAACTACAAGCTGTAGTATTAGTATTCCTCTCAATAGCCAAATCATCTTTTTTATACCTTGAAGTAACTCCTCCTTTCTTCATTGTATCAAATCCAATACTATCCGCTTTAAGTTTAGCCAATATTTTATATCTATGTCCTTGTTTTTTAATCCCAATCTCCTTCATCAAATTTTCTTCCGTAATTTCCCACTTAGTATTCATCAATGCAAGCATATGTTCTAAATCATCATATCCTGCATCAACAAATCCTTTATAAGTATATTCAAGTCCTTGTAAACTAAGCCATTTTTCAAGTTCAGTAATAGGCATAAATCCTAAATTTAAAGGTATAGCAACCATACAGCATTTAAGAGGATTACTTTGTTGAGCTCTATGAGTTCTTCTTGAAGATTTATAAGGTCTACTTTCTTCATCTAATGCAGCTAATAGTCTTTTTCTATAGCCAGGTTTCTCAATACCGATTTTCTGTAAGTTTTCTTCAGTTATTGGCATACAACTCATCATCTGTGAGGCCATTTGTTCAATATCATCATAACCAGCATTTATAAGAATATCATATAAACAATCAAGTTTAACACTTTCTAACCAATTGATTAGATGCTTTTTATCACATCCACCAAAAGAAAAAGCTTGTGAAAGGCGGAAATCTAATTGAGATTTCTCATCATCTGGTTCAAAAAGAGTTGATGTTGAAAAACTAGGCTTTTTGATATAGTTTTTATTTTTTATAGGAGATAGAATTAAACCATTAAAAATTTGGCTTGAGATTGATGGAATTTTTTCAACTGGTTCTGCGCTTGGGAAAAGAAGAGGTGAATTGGTTAATGATCGAGAAGATTTTATGAGAAAAGTTCTTATTAATCCTGATGATATGTCTAAGGGACTTTTATCAGTATTATCTTTGATATTAGCATTACCTCCTGAATTCATGATTATTTTCACTATCTCATGATGGTTATATTCGACTGCATAGTGAAGAGGGGTTTTTCTGAAGACACTATTTGGGATATTTGGATCTGCTTTGTAGCTTAGAAGAATTGCCACAATTTTCTCGTTACCTTTGAAAACTGATTGATGTAACGGAGTGTTACCATCTGTATATTTTCTTACCATTTTGTTGAGAATTGGGGTCAGCTTTGTGTTCAAGGAGCAATTTTACAAGTTTTTCCTGAGAGTTTTCAGCTGCTTGATGCAAAGGAGTCTCTCCAAGTTTATTTTTTATATTTGGATCAGCTCCTTCTTGTAAAAGATACTCAGTTGCTTCAATATGCCTAAAAATCACTGTACGATAAAGAAGGCTCCATTTTAACTTGCTGTCAACTTGATTAAGCAGATGAGGATTTTCATTTAGGCTTATTTTTAAGGTGTTTATATCACCAAGACGACAAGCTTTTTGTAATTCTTCAGAAAATGTTGTGATTTCCATATAATTATGATACTAGGTGTTCATTTTTTCATAAAGTTTAGGTAAAGCATTTTTTATAGATTAAATGGATAAAGAAGTTTGGGTTAGTTTTTTAGGTTTTTGGTAAGAGGATTTAAGTAAGTTTAGAATTTAAGGATTCTGGTAGGATTTTGGAAGGAGGTTGTTAGGATAAAAGCGATTTTTTAAGCTTTTTATGGTTATGAGGATATATTTTTTATGTGTGATTGGGGTAGGGTTATAGGTTTTTATATGATGGTTTAGGTTAGGATTTGAGAAAAACTTTAAATAGGGAATACATAATAGAAATTTGTGATTTATGGGTTTGAAATATTAATGATTGGGGTTTATAATAGTAGTTTATATTTAATATATTATGTTTATATATATCATAAAACTTAGAATTATAGAGTTATACTAGAATCCGCTCAGAAATTCACATCAAATTAATAAAGAAAATGATAAAAGACTTATGATTTTGTGATAAAAAAAATCTAGCTAGCAAATATGAGGGAAAATATTATTATTTTAATACTTTTCTCTCTACATAAACTCTACTTGATACTCAGGATATTTTATCTTTGAAATTTTGTATTATTTTCTAAATTTTCCTTTTGCATAACTCCATAAACTTTCAATATTCTGAGTATGAATATCAGGTTGTTGGTATCTACAAAATCCCGATAGAAAAGTTATTTTGTCCACCCTCCACTCCTTTTTAGCATTCTTTCTCAAATTTTTGTAATTTTTATATAGACCAATAGATTTTAGAACTTTTATAAAAATCATATTTTATTTGATAGGCCTTGTTTATAATTATTAAAAAATACCTATATTTACGTCTAAAAAAAATAAATTCATCTATTTCAACAGTAATTCGCTCATACTCTTCATCTATTCCACCTAATCTTTGAGGATTCTCTTCTAAATCCAAGAATATATTTCTTTGAAGTTAATAAATCATTCTGAAACTGTACTCATGTGAATATTCTCCAATTCTCTTGTAAGATATCTTTAATGTTCATAATATCAACTTCATATACGATATGTGTAGAATTCTTATTTTCCTATCATTATAATCATTAACATTTAAATAAATATCTAATATTTAGTTTTACTGATTTTTATAGATGCAAAGTATACTCAATACCACAAAATATCTAAACTCCTTTGATACTTATTCTTACAAAATTTACTCTTTTTAACCTCAAAAATAATTCCTTCAATAGTTATTATCATATCATCTTCATCTAAATATTCCTCTATTTTGGATACGAAAAATACGATAATATACCCTACTATTTTATATGAACATTTAGTATTCTCTAAATTTTTTTTATTTTGATTTTTTTAAACCAACAGTAAACAATTTGCATTATTTTTCAGCATTCCAAATTTGATCTTTCAAAAATAATGTTCTTTCTAATGTTCACATATTTTTGGTAATTTATTGATGGATTTTCAAAATTAAATTAACTCGTGAACAGTTTATTTTTCTCTGTTAGGATAACTTCTATTGATGATAAATACACTTTTTCTATAAAATACTGTACAAATTAACTTGCTTCTAATACAAATTTGCCTATATAATCAAAGCTAGGCATGTCTAATTGCAATTCATCTGATAATTCTTATATTTAAAATATCATTTATTATTTCTTAAAAGTTAAAGTTTCAAAGTCTATTTTATTGAATTGAAAAATGAATTGATCTTTAAAATATAAAGTCGATTATTAATGTAAATAAAGTCTTTTGGGTTCTAAAATCTGGCCAAAAATATAACTTACTGCATAATTCATCCTATGCTTTGCCAATTTCTAATAACTTATTATTAAAATATATCCTATAACACTCCAATCTGGATATTCTCTAAGCTTTTTCTGAAACAGGCTATAATATAAACAAAGATATTTAGTCTTTAAGTATTATAGTAATAGAAATTATTAAAGGTAAGAAAAAAAAATAATTCCACTACCTATCAAAAATTTGTTTTCTTCAGAAACTTGTGGAAGCCCTAAAGACTTTATCAGTATGAAATTATATCACAATATTATTATAAATATCTTATATAGAAACATAACATCTATCATTATATAATTCTAACTAAATTCAAAAATAAATAACCTTAAACCATAATTCCAAAAAAAACCCTAATCCTAACACTTTAAAATTTCCTAATCTTTCTATTCATAATAATCTTACACCCAACCTATTTTCTAAAAATCCTCAGAAATAAATATGAACCTTTTAACATCATCCCCAGAAATTGACTTTCATGAATGTGAGGTTTGCCAAAAGAAGCTCCTCATAAAAAAAGCTATCGAATGCAATGATTGTAACAAGTATTTTTGTAAACTACATATAAAAAGTAGAGAAGATGATTTTTTAGTAGTCTGCCACGAGTGCATAAGAAAAAGAATACATCTAGAAGTGAGTATGGAAATCAGCTCACAAATAATCGAAGCCAAATCTGAATTAAAATCCCTCAAAGAAAAGTTAAAACTTTCTAAACAAAGCCTCTCATCTCTAGATTCCAAAAAAAAATCCATAATATCCAACCTACAATCCAAATCAAAAAATCATGAAGAAAATATAGAAAAACTAACATCCCAATATTTACAAGCTAAGTCGCATACAGAAAAAATCATCCCAATTGAAGAACAGCTGCAAACAAACTTATCAATTTTAACAGAAAAAATTAGTGAACTCAATAAGAATTTTAACAAAAACGAAAGGAAAAAACTTGAACAAAACATTGAACTGAATTTGATGAAAAATGAAATTGTTAAACTTCAAAAAGAAGTTCAGGACCAAAGTGAGAAAATAAAAGAATATATTCCTTATTTGATGCTAAGGAAACTTGCTTGTGGAACTTGTAGAACTAAGATTAAAAAACATTTTAGTGAAGAGATTATGAATGGGTATCAGGGAAGGAATAGTATTATAGCAAGTGTGATTTATGAGAATGAAAAAAAAGTGTCTAGAAAAAACATGAATGGATCTGAGAGAATTTCAAGTATTAGGGAAAGTATTGCTGGGAAACGTCCTGAGAATGATTCGTGCAATTGCCGAGTTTTTTAATTAGTAGGAGAGTAAGAAAGATTATGTTTTTGATTTTGTTGGAATTGTAGTTTTTATAGTAGAAATATGTGAGATAAATTATATTTTTAGAGTAGTATAGGAAATACTTGTTTTTTTGGGAATTGGATTTTTAAGGATAAGAATTGTAGTATTTTTAAATTGTAATTATTCAGTTTATTATGTGGTATTATTAATTTTTTGGATATTTTTTTAAAGGCTTGGTGATAAGGAGTTATAGAAGCTTTACTTTTTTTAGAGAATATTATGTTTGATGTAGTTGAAAATATCAATTTCACAACCAATATAACTTCAATAATCTCTCAATATCCAAAAAAAAAATCCTCCATCACAATTACCAATAACTCTTCTTGTATAATAATCCTTCCAATTTCCTGATCAATGAGCCCTAATCCCAACCATATCAACCCTATCATCCTATTTTTCCATCTTTTCTCTATCAAAAATCCTCCTCACTCAAAACCCATCAAAAACTTAAAAGTTCAAAAACCTCGGAAAAAATAAAGGATATATGAGAATTTAACTACTAAAAGTTACCACTCCTCATCACCAAACAATCCTAAACCACCTTCTCCCATTCCAGCATCCTCATCTTCTTGTTTAGTTTCTTTCTTTTCTTCCTTTGCTTCAGCAGGTGCAGCCTTAGTATCCCCAGCAACAGCACTCGAAGTAGCTCCAGCTCCTAAGCTTATTCCTCCTAATTTAGCTTTTCCAGAAGCAACAAGTTCATGAACTGACTTATCTTTAAGAGCTTCTACAAGTGCATTAGCTTTGTTTGTATCAAAATCACTACCAGAAGCTTTGATAATACCTTCAAGATCTTTAACTGAAGGAGAAGCTTTACCTCCAAGCCAAGCTAGTGCATATGCTGCTATATATTTCATTTATGAACCATTGATATAAAACTATAACTTTTTTACTATTTTCTTACTCATAAAAACTTATTTCTTAAATCTCTTCTTTGTCCCTTTGTGTCCTTTAGATTTTGGTCTTTTTTTTGTAGTCACGATATTCCCTTCATCATCTAATCTTTCTTCATCGCTATCTCGATCTTGATCTTTAATTTCTTTGTTTACATTTCTAAGAGTTTCAAGAACTTTTTCATGCTCAAGCATAACTTTTTCTTTGTCGATTGGGAAAGATTCAAGTTTTTTACCTAATAAGGATTCGACTCTTTGGAAAAGCACGACATCATATTGGGTTACTAGGGTTATTGCCCTTCCTGATTTACCAGCACGAGCTGTACGCCCAACTCTATGAATATAATTTTTGCTTTGTACTGGAACATCATAATTAATGACTATATCAACTGATGGAATATCTAAACCTCTACTTGCCACTTCAGTTGCAACAAGAATATTTCTCCCTTTGCCTTTAAATTTGTTCAAACTTTCTATCCTTTTGTCCTGGCTTAGCTTTCCAAACAATGCTACAGCTTTCATACCGAGTTTATTAAGTAAAAGAGTTAGTTTTGATGCATTTGCTGAGGTTTCTGTAAAAATAATAACCAAATTGCCCATGAAAAGCTGTAAAATCGAATACAAATAAGTATCTTTATGAGCTGAAGGGATAAAAAGAAACTCTTGTATAAGCGAGTCAACAGTTTGATATTTCGTCGAGACCTGTACTTTAACAGCATCTTTTTTAAGACAAGCCCTCTGAAGTTTTTGAACTTTATTAGTCATGGTGGCTGAAAACAAAAAAGTGGTTCTTTCTTGAGGACATGCTGAAACAATCAAATCAATTTCCTTACCAAAATCCATGTTTAACAGTTTATCAGCTTCATCTAAGACTAAAAAGCATATTGAGTTTAAATTGAATCCTTTTGTGTTTTGAAGATGGTCTGCAACTCTTCCTGGTGTACCAATGACAATATGAGGTTTTTTACTAAGTGCTATAGCTTGTTGCATTAAATCTAAGCCACCAACTAAAACTGCTGTTTTTAAACCAATAAATGCTCCTAAAGCTTCGCATTGCTCGCTTATTTGTATAGCTAATTCTCTTGTTGGGGTCATTATAAGAGCATATAAACTTGTTGGGGTTTCTAATAAATGTTGGAGAATTGGAATTACAAATGCTGCGGTTTTACCTGAACCTGTTACGGCTAAAGCGATAAGATCTTTTTTGTTTAAACCATAAGGGATAGACTCACATTGAATACTTGTCGGTTTTATGAAACCTAACTTCTCACAAGCCACACATAATTCTGAACAGACCCCAAGGTCTTTAAATGAAAGATTTGAGGTGTTTTCTTCGTATATTGGCAGTGAGGATTCGATTTCTGACATTTTTGACAAGTTTATATTAGGAAGGTTGGGAAATTTTTAGTTGATAAGAGAGTTTTAGGTAGATTTTTTTTTTGATATGGTGAAGTTTTGGATTTTATCCTTGATTTAGATATAATGATAAAGAAGTTTTTGATAAGACTTATTTTTAAGTGAATTATTAGGATAAGGAACTTTAGTAAATGGTGTATGAATTCGCTTTTTTTTTAATGTTGGATGAGATTAGGTATATTTGAAGATTATATAAATAGATAATATTTTTTTGAGGTTAGATATTTCGTAAGAGAAAATGAACTAAATGTTACTTAGGCTTAGTCTTAATATTTTAGAAGTAAATACTTGTAATTTAATTTAAAGACAAATATTTAATGCTCTCAACAAAATATAGACAAACTGAGATGGATTCATAAATCTATTAAGAGTCTGTGTGATAGTTTTCCATATGCTATATAATACTTTGTATTTTATCATTAATTAATTTTCAAAATAATCTTTGTATTATGAATAAAAATTTTTCCTTGCTCGATACTTTCTCTTAGTATTGAAGAAAATACATAAACAGCTAATTAATAATTTTAAGTTAATCATGAATGAAATTTGTGTATTTGATTGATTGTGATTTAGTAGTATCTACTGCATTCTTGAAATAAAAGCCTAGAATTTGTTTAAGGCCAAAAAACTTGCTTAATTTTACTATAATTGACTATCTGATATCCTAAAAAACATTAAAAAATGTCTAAAGGTAAAACTACTCCAGATAAAACTACAAAGCTAAGATTTTATAATAAATACAATAAACAACATTCCCATCGCAACATTTCATAAAATCTAACACCCTATGATTTTCGCATAATAATCTTCACATCAACTAAACTCAAACATCTAAAAAAAATCACAAATCTCTTCCCTATCATTTCTATAAAAACCCAATTTAATCATTCTATCAAAATCATAAACCTCATAATCCTAAATTCTCCTAAACGCCTATTTCACTAATCATATAACATGAAAAATTTACATCCTCAATATCATCCCTTAAAAATCTTTATCAACCTCTCCAAATAATTTCTTCCCTTAAATCATCTCCAAATTTATATAACAACACAATCTCCCTTATAAACCTTCACAATATCTTTCTTATCCAATATCAACAAATACCTTAATTTTTATCTTAATCTTATCATAAAAATTTTATTTTATATCTTAATACATCATAAATATATCATATTCTTCATACCTAAAAAAAACTTATACTCATTATTGATAATAAAATGGAAGCTTTGCTGATTTCTGGTGGGGATTTCGTCTCAGAAAAAAGAGGTAAGCTTCGAGACACCTACCGCATAGGCAAAAAGCTTGGCGAAGGGGCATTTGGTAGTGTACGCAAAATTGTCCACCGAATCACCGGCGAAACCCGAGCTGTAAAAACCATTCACAAAAAAACCCTTAAATCAGAAGATGAGCGTCAAACATTTTTTAATGAAGTCTCAGTTCTTAGATCAATTGATCATCCAAATGTTATCAAACTCTATGAATTCTCCCAAGATGATAAAAATTATTATCTAGTAACCGAGTTTTGCTCAGGAGGGGAACTTTTTGATAGAATTATAAACAGTGGTCATTTTTCTGAAGCTCTCGCTGCTAGGTATATGAAACAGATCTTATCAGTTGTTGCATATTGTCATGAAAGAAATATAGTCCACAGAGATTTAAAACCTGAAAATTTTCTCTTAGACACAATGGATGAAGAGGCAAATCTTAAAGTTATTGATTTCGGTACGGCGCAGTTTTTTACAAGTGGTATTTGTATGACTCAGAAATTCGGTACTCCTTATTACATTGCCCCTGAAGTATTAAGAAAAAACTATAACAATTTGTGTGATATTTGGAGTGCTGGGGTAAATTTATATATATTATTATGTGGTTTTCCTCCATTTGGTGGACAAACTGATGAACAGATTTTAAAGAAAGTTGCTGTTGGAAGATACTCTTTTCCTTCACCTGAATGGGACAGTGTTAGTTTTGAAGCTAAAGATTTATTAAGCAAAATGCTAAGTTTAGATGTAACAAGGAGAATTAATGCTGTTGAAGCTTTGATGCATACATGGTTAAGTAATGCTAGTAAAGCACATATTAATACTACTACAGCTAAGAATTTGTTTCAGAATCTTAAAAGTTTTAGAACTGAAAGAAGGCTACAAAAAGCTACATTGAGTTTTATAATATCCCAACTTTCAACTAAAGATGATAGAGAAGAAATGCTAGAATTGTTTAAAAGTCTGGATAAAGATAGTAGTGGAACGTTAAGTAAAATGGAACTCGTTGAAGGGTTTCATCTTGTTTTTGGTAATGAATTTGAAGATATCGATGGGGAAGTGGAAAAAATTATAAGCCAAGTAGATGCAAATCATTCAGGGGAAATTGATTATAGTGAATTTATCTTAGCTACAATGAACAGACAAAAACTTTTATCAAGAGAAAAACTCAATTCAGCATTTAAAGCTTTTGATGTTGATAATAGTGGGACAATTTCAGCAGATGAATTAAAAAGCATTTTAGGTAGGTATCATACATATGATGAACGTATGTGGCAAGAAATAATACATGAAGTTGATACTAATGGAGACGGGGTTATTGACATACGTGAGTTCACTGAAATGATGTTAAAGTTAAGATGATATTATTTTAGTAAAATTATATGCGTTTAATAGCTAGATTTGGGTTAATAGACATTTTTAACGTTTGATTGGAATGAGATTATTATTTATTATTTATTGAATGATTTTATTATACCAATTTTAGATATTATTTTATTGATTAAGATTTGGTTTAGGATTAGAGAAATTCTGATAAGTTTTAGTTTAACACAATAATCGCTTGTTAGTTTAAATTTTTTTAATCGGCAAAGATATGAGAGGGTATATGAAGAAATGATATTTATAGGTTGTAATTTTGCCTATCCCAAAACTTACTCAAGATTACTAACTAGTTAAATTTTCTAGTTTTATAAAATTTAAGTGATAATACTTCTTAATGTCCATAAAGAAATCAACAACATGGTGGTCTCATCGTTCTCTAGCTCAAACCATGACAAACAAAACAGTTACTTTTTCCGAGTCTTGCAAATTAATAAAACGCGAAACTATTGCACCCCAAGATAAGCACACATTTTTCCCAGGAAATGAAATCGCTAGGAATAGGATACAAAATAACTCAAAATTCATCGTATCTGCAGATTCGCGTTTAAAGAACGCTTTTGACTTCTTGATTTTTATAGTGACTATCTTACTATCTTTTTTTGTCCCTTATTCAATATCTTATTTCTCTGACTTCCCAAAAGCAATTTATTATATTATTTCATTATTTTTTATATTGGATATACTTATTGGATTCAATTCAAGTTTTTTCTATAAAGGCATGATGATTACTAATAGAAGGAAAATTGCTAAAAATTATATAGCGACTTGGCTTATTTGGGATATGTTAGCAGCGTTTCCAAGTGAACTTTTTATCCCACTTGATTACAAATATAATAAACCTATAGCTTTTGATTATGAAAGGGATTTTCTAAGAGTTTTCCTTTTGCTCAAACTAGCGAAACTTGGGAAAATTAAAAAATTTGCTAATAGGATTTCAGATTTAAGCACAGGATCGGCTTATTATACTGGGACTAAAGTTGTGATATTTTTCCTAGGAATTATAATCCCTATGCATTGGATGAACTGCATTTTTAACATGTTTTATGCTGGTCAACTTGAAAATAATTATATATACTGGGAAAATGTACGCTATGAAAACATTGACAGGTACTTAATTATTTTCCAAAGGGTTGTTCAAACATTAACCTCAGTAGGTTATGGGGATTTTGTAGTCCAAACCACAGAAGAAAGGGTCATTATTGTGATTTTCATGCTTTTTACTTCAGGATCCCTAATGTTTTTTGTCGGTCAGATCGAAATCACAATAATCCACTCATCTACGACCAGCATATTTTTTGGTCGAGTCCGAACCAAACTTCTCGCTTACTATGAAAAACATAAAATCCCCCGAGTTATAAGATCTAAAGTTAACGCATATATAAGACATCTTCGATTTTCTTATAATAGTAACATGGTTCAAGATGAAGATATTATAAAAATACTATCAATTCCTTTACGTGAACAGATTTTCTTATGCACTAAAGGGTATATTCTAATTGCCATCCCTTTTTTCAGTTCATTATCCCGGCCTTGTATAAGAGCTTTTGGGTATAAAATGAACTTACAAGTTTATGGGCCTTCAGATTTAATATTTTCCCAAGGGGAAGTTACAGCGAATTTATTTTTTATAAGCTCAGGAAGTGTGCAGATTTTTCATGATGAATCAAAAACTATATTTATCGAACTACACAAAGAGATGGTTTTTGGCGAGTTGTCTTTTTTACTTATCCAAAGCCGCTCAGCATCAGCAAGAAGCTCAAGTTTTTCTGAGCTTTTTTCTTTAAACCGATATGAATGCGATAAAATATTAATGACTATGCCAAAAGATAAGGAAAAGTTTTATATATTAATAAGGAATTTAAAAGCTTATGGGAATTCGGTTATTGATTTGAAATGCTATTTATGTGGATCTTTTGATCATATTGCAAGAAACTGCGCTTTTTTTATTATAAAACCGAATTTACGGAAAATGGCTGAGATGCCAAGAAGTAGAAGGATTAATGTTGAGTATACAAATAATATGAGGATTATGAAGAATGAAAGGGTTTCTAAAACGGTTAGGTATAAAGCACAGAATACTAGAGGAAGACAATTACATCCGATTGTACTTTATGATGATAATAAGTATTTGGCTAGGAAATCAATTGAACATTTTAATTATATTGATGTTTATGATAGGAAATATGCGAGGTTTGTATCGTTAATGGATGATAGGAGCTATGATAGTAGTAGTGATTCTGAGAGAAATTATGTGAAATTTAAATGTTTTGATAAAAAAAAACATGAATATGGGGTTAATTTGAATGCTGGGCCGGAATTATTAAGTGAGGCTCCAATGCTTAATTTTAAATATTGTAATAATAACTGATAATATACAATTATTATAGTATTTTTTTGTAAGATCAGTTTTTTTTTATTGGATAATGTGATGATCGGTTTTTTAGATGGTTTAATGATTAGATAAGAATGGATAATAAAAGAAAATTTTTAATCTAAATAAATTATCAGCCCATAACTTAATATCTAAAATTATATAAACAAAAATGTAAATTTATCATAATAGTCTTCTTGCATAATCACATTTCCTCATCTTCAAACTTTTTCTGAAACTATCTACTTAAACCATAGTATTTTATAATATGCCCTTTAAAATAAAAATACATAAAAAAACTCAATCAAAAATATTCTATCATTTTAATATCCTTATTGTCAGCTTCCATTATATAAACCTTTTTAATCTTATTTTTTCGCAAATCAAATACCAAAAATAACAAAATTCCTTTCCTAATCTAAAATAAGCTTATTTTTATGAGAATATTAACCTTATAAATAAGTTTTAATACTATCTAGAATTTCTAAAACCTGACTATCTTGGAATCTCTCTTCGATATTAGCAATAATAAGATAAAGCTCAGCATGTGTCTGAGGAACTAGATTGATAATTTGTAATACTTCTTGTTTATAAAGGCCAAATTCTTTCATTTTTTTCATTAAAGCTTCGATTTTATGTCTTTTCTGTTCAGGACAATTTGTTGTCTTCAAATACTCTCTAACTTCTCTTTCAAGGATAGGAGTTTTAAGTCCTTTCTCCTTTCTATACTTCCTATTACATCTTAATGCCTGAAAAACCTCATAATTCCCTAAGGCTTCAATATTAACACTACATATCACTTACATATTCATTATAAAAAGAAAATTTAATCCTATTATAACATCAAATATTTTAAACTATTAAAAGAATATATAANCATCAAATATTTTAAACTATTAAAAGAATATATAAGAGTTAATAATAAAATCTTATGATAGATATTAGAAGAGAATATTGAATTTATATATAAAAAAAAAGGTTGATCCCTATTATAAAATATATGCAGAATATATAAAAAATTGTTTTTAAAGGAATATTAATCAAGAGAGTTTGAAGGTAAAAGTTTATATTTTGAATATGAGAAAATATAATAATAATTTTTTTTGAATATAAGATTGTGATAGTTGTTGTATTATTGTAACTATGATAGTTGAGATAAAAATTATTTTGGGTTTAGAATGGGTTTATTTTAAAAATGAAGGATTTTTTAAGTTTTAGCATCTGACTGAATTTATGCATCAAGTAAATTTTGGCTATATGATTCATATGATTTGTGGCTATGAAAATCCAATTATTAGAGAAAATATTCAAGTATATGTTTTTAAATAATGAACAAATTATCTTTTAGTTTCAATTGGAGAAAATTTCAGAGTATATGAAATTAAAGATTATACTGATAAAATTTAGCACTTATCAAATTAGCATTACTTTTACAATAAAGATGCCAACAATAAACTTAATATTTTAATTATATTTCATTCGTTTATTATATTAAGATTCTACGTATAAAATAATTTCGCTTCAAAATAACTTTCAAAGATTCTTTTTTTAATTTTAACATTTTTTAGATCGTCTTAATTCATAAACTAAATTTTTGTTATTAGCTTAAGACTATAATTTATATCAATCAAAGGGTAGTTATTATATCTAATCTTTAAAAAAACCACAATTTTATTCTATTCAACATAAGCTTATAATAAATAAATAATCACAAAATGTAAATTATTACATTAAAATATTTTACGATAAAAATAACTTCTACATGTAAATTATTACATTAAAATATTTTACGATAAAAATAACTTCTACATGTTTGAAAATTATAAGTTTGATAAGTCATAAACTATTATAAAAATTAAGCTAATCCAGTATTATATAAATATCTTAAAGAATTTAATTATTTATATAATCTAATGTTAATATCCTTCCTTTTGTATATTTGTGTATCATAACGGAATTAATACAATCATCCTGAAATACAAATTCAAATTATATTATTGCTATAAAAACTAATCTATTTTTACTCAGAATTTACTTTATAAGTTTTAAAATTAAATGTTTTTCATATAAAGACAAAGTATACAATAGCTTTTAAAGCTAATATACAAACAGGTATTTAAACATAAAATATATTTATAACAAACACAAGATTTTTTTAATTTTTATACGGTATTTATATGTGATGCTAATAATCTCTATAACGTTTTTATTGATTTTTTCTAATTAAATAATGTTCAAATTCAATAATATATCACCATCATATCTTATTTATATAATAACAACATATTATTCTTATTATTACCAAAGTATTTTTTTACACCCATATAAAACATAATCACAATACTTAACTTGTAAATCCGTTTAGAAGTTAAAATAAGACTTTTTTACATTTTGGATGCTTCTATTAAGTACCTTGATGTTTATATTTAGAATTTATGAAAACTTAGAATTTTATCATGGAAAAATATAGTTGCCTTTTATTTATTATTATTTTTTCTATTATACTTATACTTTATAAATCTTCCTACCTACTTTTTTTCATATAAATAACGATGATTATTAGATTTCTATAGGTTTATACCATAATCTTGCAAGGATAATATAATATTTACTTAGTAATAGTTTTAGCCTAAGAATTATTTTGAAAATCTCTAGTAATCAGCACTTGAAAGGATTAAAAAGATATTCAAATCACTAATCCTAAGCATAATTTACTAGCAATTTCAAATGTTTAATTGCCATCAGCTAGTCTTTTAGGTAAAAATACTTTAATTTTAATATAAACTTCTTAGTTCTAATCTTAAGAACAAATCACAGAAAATCAAAAGATCTAAACTAAGTCATTAAAGCCATTATCAGTAATAGCTTACAAACTAATCATAAACCCAGTAGAACTTTTATCAAAATACTTTAAAAGAGCTAATAATTAAACCCTACAGGGTAAATCAAGCTTTAACAACCCATCTACTCCCTTCTTGTCCACTTACCATAAGCCCAAACATTATCCAATCAAACCATCTAACAACCACTAATTATAATAAAAATGTCAAGATCAGACTTTGTTCAAAGCGCTCTTATATGTACTCTAACTCCTAATGAAAAGTCTAAAGTAACCCTAAAGTAGTTCATTCAAATCCTAAGCGAGTTTGACTCCCAAAATTACTCACTAAAAAATATCCACAATTCCTTAATAGCAGAAGAAGCTAAACCCCTCAATATAGAAAAAGATTCTGAAGACTACTGGGAAGGCAAATGGGTTATTTCACATTCTGTTGGTAAGAACTATTCAGTTTTAGGCCGCCAGCTATCTCGATGGGGATGCGCAGCTGCATCAATAGACGATAAACTTTATCTTTTCGGGGGCAGGGGTTCAGATAACCGTCCTAAAAACTCCTTCCACATTCTGAATTTATCGACAAGCCACCTCAGTGCTTTTAAAACTACTAATCCACCTAAAGGTCGTGAAGGTCATTCTATGATCGCATACAAAAACCTCCTAATAATCTATGGGGGCTGTGAAGGTGACAGTAATGAAAATGACCCATTTGAAGACATCTATTTAGTAGACATCGAAAATAAAACATGGAAAAAACCTAATACAACAGGTAAAAAACCTGAAGCTCGCGAAGGCCATGCAGCAGGAGTTATAAAAAACTACATGATTATATATGGTGGTAGTGGGAAAAAATCATTACTTTCTAGTATATTCGCCTTTAATCTTACAACTTTTGAATGGAAAGAATTAGACCAACAAGGTTTTCATATGGGTGCAAGAGAAAGCATGAGTTCAGCAGTTATCAATGACTTAATGTATATATTTGGGGGAAATATAAGTGAACATACAAGTGAAAATGATGAATATACCGATGATTTTTTCTCGATAACATTAAAAAACTATACCGCTTTATGTAAGAAAATTGTATGTGATGGGGTAAAGCCACCTAGGCGGCTTTCTCATTCTTTAAGCAATTTGAATAATAAATACTTAGTGCTTTTTGGTGGAGAAAGTTTTGGAAAAGCAATGAATGATTTATGGATATATTGTATAGATAAAAACATATGGCGTGAAATAAGACCACAAAACTCAATACCAGCACGAATGGCTCATGTATGTTATTGTTATCAAGATTCAATAATTGTCTATGGAGGTATGTCTAAAGATCAGTCTGTATTTAGTGATTTGGGAATATTAAAATTTGGTAAATGTGAAATTAATATGAATAATGGTACTGGGGTTAATACAAAACGTAAATTTACTAAGATATTAAATGTTACAGCGAGGACTGTTCCTGTTATTAATAAACAAGAACCTGAAACTACTATAAATTCATGTGAACATTGTGGACATTCATCAAGTTTTTGTAAGTTTCTTTCAAGATTTAATGATATGACTTACCCTGTATTGAATTTTTTCCCTAGAATCCAAGTGTCGACACAGTCAGTTGAACAAATGGCTAATAAGTTTCAAGACCCTTTTGCCGCTATGATTAGAATAGGGCAAGTTTTTAATTCGGAGTTTTTGGATTTTAATATTAAAGGCCTTGCTAATATGAAAGGTAACCAAATAGTTAAAATACTAGCTTCTGAGATACAAAAAGATCAGGGTTTTAATAAAATTATAGATACTAAACATGAAAATAATACAAAAACACTACCGAATATTAATAAACAAGTAAGTTTATCACAAGTTTCAATATTAGAAATCTCAAGTAAAACGCAGTTTACACCAGATCATATAGCTAGGCTTTGTTCAGGGGTATCTGGGATGTCTTTTTTATCAGCTTTTTTCAAACTTTCTGATACTGCTGTGATAATATCAAGGACTGAAATTTTTTTGACTATAGCTTTAATGCATAAAACTGATGTTTATATTCCTTTGTTTTTTGCTGTTTTTGACAATAATGGTGACCCTTTGTATCCTAATAAAAACCTTGTGTATTCAAATATGGTCAATGTTTATTCAAGAAGCCATTTAACATCTGCTGATATATTTCGTCATCCTCAAGGAACGAGTATATTTTTATATACAAAAGATCTTGAATATGTAGCTGGGGATATTTTATATCAAGGAAATAGTTTTTGTCAACTTATTAGCAAAATTAAAGAAGAGAAATATAGTGTTGCTGGGAATTTGATATTAAAAGATAAACAGAATAAAGATGATATCACTAATAAAACACTTTTGTATAAGACAAGTAATAATGCTTTTTCAGTACTTGTGTATAATAAAAAGAAATTAGTTTATTGGGAATTTAAGAAAGGAGATAAAGGTAAAAGAGCTAGGGAAGAATGTGTTGTGGTGAAATTGGTTGAAGATGATTGTTTATGTAAAGTTACAGGGCTTTTGGCTTGGAATGAAAAGACTTGGAATATTTTTGCTGATTTGTATTCCCCGACTAAGAAACGTATAACAGAATAGAGTAGATTAATATGAATTTTTATAGAGAATGCGTTTATTTTATATGAATATTTAAGATTTTATATATTTATTAAGGTTTATATTTGCTTTTTAGATACTCAATTTAAGTTTTAATTGTGCTTTTTGTTTTATAAGATAAATGAGGAGTTTATTGCTGGTATGAGGATTTATTAGATTTTAAAAGTTAGGATATAAAATTTTAGGGTTATGTGGCAATGAGACAAGATAAATGAGGAGTTTATTGCTGGTATGAGGATTTATTAGATTTTAAAAGTTAGGATATAAAAATTTAGGGTTATGTGCAATGAGATTAGGCTTTTTTTTAGATGATTTATGTTGTAGAAATATTTTGGTTTGCTTGATATTAGAATGATATAATATAATTTGTAGGGTTAGGTTTAATAAAGTAAGATCTGGGAGATGGTTTTAATTAATTTGGGAGTTTTAATAAAATCAGAATAAATGTTAAGGTTATTTAAGGCTCGTGGAATAGGATTTAATGATGTTAATATTATTTATCATTTATAAACTTATAGATTATTGATAGTTGCTTTAATGTTTTATAAATAAACTCAGTAACCTTGAAAATCTAAACCTTTTAAAAAGTATTTAATTTGAATTTTCCATCATAATCTATCATACAAAATTTAGTAACCTCATCACTTGATAAAAAAATTATTTAAAAATCTAATTATATCTAACAAAATACCTAATTAATTTTCATACATCAGCCAATAATTTTAATTATCTTTATCTCTCTAATATAACCACAACATCTACTCTAAATTTATTCCTCCCCAACATCTTATAATTTTCTCAGCCTTCCAAAATCCCATATCCAATCATAAAATTCTCATCATTCTCAGCCTTCCAAAATCCCATATCCAATCATAAAATTCTCATCATCAACACAATTACTCAAAAAATTCTCTCTAAAACTCCATCTCACCTTTCTCCTCACAACAAAATCCCTAAAAAAATCCTCTTTTTCCTTTCAAAATTTCCACACAACGAAACCTAATTTCCCTACTAAACCCACAAACATTTCATCTTTTCCATCTAATCCTTCAAAAACTCCACCATTTTTATACATAAACAAAAACTTTTAAACACAAAATTATCCCTCTTTATAAGAACTTTTTATTAAACTAATGCAAATAATCAGTCTAAAAATTTAGTATAAAATGGAAAGTTATGAAGCAAAAGCTTATCAACTTCTTGCCTTGCTTGAGCTTCACGAAGAAAGCCATGAATTTCTAATTCCAGTCGATTACAATCTTTTAAACATCCCAATATACCCTAGCATTATAAAAAACCCAATGGATCTTGAGACAATAAAAGAAAACCTTAAGTCAGATTATTATCCTTCAATACATGATTTTATGGATGATATTCAGCTTATTTGGGACAATTGCAAAAAATTCAATGAAGAGTCAACTGTATTGAAAATATAGGATATATATCAACAATGTTTTTAGAAAAACAAACTATTAGGTATTGTAACAAATTAAGACTTAAAATTCCTTATAGTAACAAAAAAAAAACAAATAATGACACTATGAATGATGATATGAAAAGTGCTACTTATGAAGATAAATGGAATATGACTGAGTCTATTAGGACACTTGATCAGATAGCTTTAGAGAAAGTTATTGAAGTTGTTAAAGAAAAATCCCCTGAGTCGATTGAAATTTTGGATACTGATAAGATAAAAATTAAATTAGATGTGATATCTAGAGAGACCTTTAATCACATACAAACTATCATAGATGAATCTACTCTTGAAAGCCTCCGATAAAAGAAATTTTAATTTATATATCAAATTTCTAGTATTTAAATATGGAAACAAAATCTGCAGCTGAAGATATAATTATCGATCTCATCTATACCTGCCTAAGCAATATTAAATCTTCATGTCTTATTCTATATTTCTCCTCAACCTTCAAAAAGAAAAAAAAATGTAAAAAGCCTTCCAAAACTATCTTAAGAGCTGTTTTAGTTCGGACTATAATTTTAGAAAACATAAAAACTTTAGATATAGAGTTAATTGAAGTTATAGAATATTAGATATATTTATAAATTTCTTAGAATAAATACAAGATAAGAAATTCTTAGACTTATGAAGATAATATTGTATATCTAGATCTCAATATAATAAATCATATAGAATAATATCTTTAGTATTATGTTGGGACTGCATTTATAGCTTTCAGGTTGATGAAAACTTATAGTTTTATCACAAGAAAAAATACTTATAACACTAGGTATTAGCATCCATTTCATAATATAAAATTTAGCACTTTTAAAAGGAACAATACTTTAATAAACTGATTTCTTTTGTTAAATGGTTAAATTATACTATTTATCCATATGAAAAATGTTTTCTAGGGCATGATTTTTTTATATGATTGCATAATTTTTAACATTATTTCGTGTATAATAAATACCTCACAAACAAAATTTTCTCTTTACATTAGTCAAAATACCACTATATTTGTGTATGCGGATCATATCATTTTTATTTTGTAGATGCTTAAAATATTCATGATTAAATTATATACAATTTATTATTTTAAAGAATCATTTGATTATGAAATAGCTATGAACTATCACAATTTTCTGCAAATTTAAAAAAATTACTAATGCTACTTATAAACAAAAAGGTAAATCGATTATAACTTTTATAAAATTTCATAAAGTTACTACTAAACTCTAGTCAAATATATTAATAAAATAACAATAAAACTTTTACTTTAAGTATTTTAAAATACAAATAATCATAAAATCTCTGATTATATAATCAAAAGCACCTTTTTAATCTGCTTAAACTCAAAACAATATCTTCCCAAATTAAATTTTATTATCTCTTGAATATTTACCCTAATTCTCTTACAAAACATTCCTAATCCTTAACTTTAATCATAGCCCAAAGCCTTTAATAATTACAAAAGTATCATCTAAAATCTTAATATAAATGTCTGAAATTATAATCTTCAATCTTGATAATATAACTACATTATTTGAAGATGCAATCTTAACTGTATACATATTTATCAAATCCAAGCCACCATGTCATATCATTTTTATTTACATTGTCTTATACTTCTTATTGACCAAATTTATAAATATTATAAAAAGAAAAGATTATAAGATCAACTATAAAATTATTGATGAACAAAACGAAGATTCTATAGACAGTGTTGTAAAAAATAGTATAAAAGAACTTATTTCTACTTTAGATAACATTAAAAAAAATAAAGAAACTGATCGTAAGCCGGAATATTCTAAGAAATTCGAAATTACTATTAAAGAAATAAGTATGATGCAAGATATGTATTCAGAGTTTCAAGATGAGATTATTGACTCACATCAAAGCATTATTAGTTCTTTTCGTTTACCAGTAATGAAGTAGTTAATTTTTTATGATTTTAACAAGTAATTTGTCATTTTTTGAAGAATTTATATTATTTAAACTTTGTATGATAGTTGAAGATATTGATTTTTATGTGAATTCAAGTTTTTTTTGGATTTTTGGCTATTTTTGATACTGGGATGAATTGTGAATTATTTGGACATTATTGGGTGTATATCTAAAATTAGAGAGTTCATAGGGATTACTTAGAATTTTTGAGAGCTTTTAGAGCCTACTAAGGTTATGTAATGGGATGTATAATTAAAATCCAATAATACATCATTATCTCATATCTTCCATACTATATATTTTTTTTTACACAGACCAAATCAATTTTCTTGAAATTACCATTACTACTATATTTCACAAGTAGACCTTCCACATAACCTAAACTAAAAAAAAAATAACCCAGTTTTCATTCATATCCCATAAAAATTCTAACATTTCAATTATATTTCCCCAACCTTTATAAAAACCCTTCTTAAATCCATTCTCCAAGCCCTTAAAACCTTTCCTAAAAATCCTCCTCCTAAAATTACCCAAAACCATTTCTATACCCAACAAAATTTTCGTCAGCATTTTCAAATCAACTCAAAGCCAAAACATCAAATCCTATTTCTCTAACCCAAAGATAAAGTCATTTCCCATAAAAAAAAAACTCATCTTTTTCTTCAATCATACCCAAAAACCTTCATCAAAAGGATCTTTTCTAATCTTATAAACAAAATTATCATATCTTAGCCTATTTCAATATACCCCAAAATCCTTAAAACCTATATTGTCACTCTTAAAATCCTAACTAAGCCTCAATCATTTTCCCTATAATAACAGAAAATGAAATATCATCATATTGGCTAGATTAAAACATATAGGCTAATGGATAAAAATAAATGAATCCAGTTGTTATAAACGAAGAGAATGAAGAGATTAAGAATAAGAAAAAAGAAGAGTTTATTAACGAATGCTTAGATATTGTTATAGTAGATATCAATGCTGACATATCTGATTTAGATGTTAAAGCTCGTAAAATAAGACTAATTTTGAACAAAGTCACTGAAGATAACTTTGAGCGACTTGGCCTAGAGATGGTTAAAGGTTTTCAGTATAATGTTAAACTTTTAATTGAACTTGTTAGGCTTATTTATGATAGAGCTGTTAGCAGAAATTTTGCTGGACTTTATTCTAAAATCTGCGCTTACTTTTACAGTCAGATGAAGCAGCATAGTAAAATAGTTGCAAAAAGCTTTAAACAAGAGCTAAACAACAAATCCTCAGTTGGACTTCTACAAAACTCTGAACTTCTAGTTCCGTTAAGTAAATTTATAAGTCTCCTTTACAAAGAAAAACTGATCAATTCCTTTATAGTCTTTGATTTCTTTGAAGTTTCTACAAAAGAAACATCATCAGAATATCAATTAGAAGCTTCATGTTATTTAATCAAACAACTTAGCCCCCATTTATCCTCCAACAATCAAGATCGTCTTGAATCTGTTTATAAATCTTTATCCTCCCTCTGTTCAAACCACTTATCCAAAAAACTTCAATTTCTCATCTTAGACCTAACCGAAAACAAATCTACACTAACAATTCCAAGCCCATTAATAAAAAAAGCTTCAATCATCTCAACATCTCAAAACAAAAAAACAGGTAAAAACGTGAGTTTTGGTAAATTAGGGGACTTTCAACAAGTTCAATCAAATAAAACAAAAAGAATCCTTAAACAAAATGTCTCAGAAGAAACAAAAAGCATATTAAGAGAAGCAATAAGTGAACATGTATATGGGAAAAATAATTTAGAGACAATAAAAGAAATATTTGTTAATAATAAAAATAAAGAACGACAGCTTGTAAATCAAAGTATAAAATATGCTTTGATTCATTATGATAGAGAACAAGAGTTTGTTAAAGTATGTGATTTAATTATACAAGTTACTGATGATATTGGTAAGAAAGAAACTATTGAAACTGGAATTATGTATACAGTTGAAGCGATTCAAGATATTAAGTTAGACTCGCCTATGGCTTCGCAGCATTTGATTTTTATTATAAACCATTTTGAGAAAGCAGGGGTAATTGAAAACTCTGCGTATTTGACAGCTAATTTGTCTTAATAGTCAATAATTTATTTAGATATTTTTTATGTCTTTTTTTTGAAGGGAGTCTTTTGATGCTGATTTTGGTTTTTTTTTATGTTTATTTGAGGTGATTTGATTAAAGTTATAAAGTTTTTGTAATGATTGGGGAGAAAAAGTTATGGGATGAGTTGTTTTGTCTTAAATTTTTGATTTTTATATAATGGATAAATAGCTTAAAATTGCATCTTAGAAGCCAATTGAAGGTTAGATGCCTATAACAGCAATTGAAGCAGAATTTATTAAAAATATTGATGATTGAGTTGTAAATTTGCTTAATCAAGCCATATAAATACATTTGATGCTAAGATAATTTTTTTGATGATAATTTGCTTGGATATATCCTGAAAGAACAAATATAAATTTTACTCATAGAGTGAATAGCCAAAATATTACTATGAAGACTAATGCTTGGAAAGCTCTTACTTGTAGTGAATTCAAAGCTTATCTTAGAGTAATTCTAATTATGAGCATCGATCAAAGCAAATCCAAGATACATTGGAATATTAATGGAGTAGAAACTTGATAAGAGAAACATTGTATGTCGATAGATTTATAATTATCAACAAATTTTTAAACATGAATTAGCTAACTTTCAGATACAATTAGACA